>CM060634.1:32251936-32336936 GCA_030578275.1 Meda fulgida
TGATCGTCAACCAGTGGATCTCTGAGTGAGTGAGTGGAGGCGGGGCTCATCTGCATATTCATAGAACCACGCATACTAAATGAGGCAAGGGTGTCGAGTTACATTCAGGAGACATTTTTTCAAGGAAAAAAGCATTTAAATAAATGTCACTTTTGTGATCAAAGATGAGTTTTAAGGGGTAAAATTATTGACTAAAGAGGGACTTTAAATTCATGACTTCATGGTAAAGTGACTCTGTGTGTGTGTGTGTGTGTGTGTAGGATGCGGGTCTGGTTTATGACGCGGTGGAGCCGCCGGGTGAGCTTCAGAGTGACGTGATGTTCAGAGAGGGTCAAACGCTGGGTGGTCATGTGACATACACACCTCGACTCATCGCCATGGACCTCAAAGGTACCGGAGTCTGATCCTGAGGAACAAATCAGAATTATAAATGCAGAAAATATTCTTAAGCATACAAACTGTTTTCTCTTGTATACCAGTAATTAAATTATTGAAGCTTGTTTCCACCACAGGATAAAAAATAAAATGGGTAATTGCGATTTATTATCTCACAATTCTGGCTTTTTTTTCTCACAATTGCGTAATATAAAGTCACAGTTGTGTGTTATACAGTCAAAATTGTGTGATATAGTCACAATTGTGTGTTATATAGTCAGAATTGCGTGATATAAAGTCACAATTGTGTGTTATATAGTCAGAATTGCGTGATATAAAGTCACAAGTGTGTGTTATATAGTCAGAATTGCGTGATATAAAGTCACAATTGTGTTATATAGTCAGAATTGCGTGATATAAAGTCACAATTGTGTGTTATATAGTCAGAATTGCGTGATATAAAGTCACAATTGTGTGTTATATAGTCACAATTGTGTGATATAAAGTCACAATTGTGTGTTATATAGTCAGAATTGTGTGATATAGTCACAATTGTGTGTCAGAATTGTGTGATATAGTCAGAATTGTGTAATATATAGTCGCATTTGTGAGTTATACAGTCAGAATTGTGTGATATAGTCAGAATTGTGTGATAGTCACAATTGTTTTATATAGTCAGAATTGAGTGATATATAGTCGCAATTGGGAGTTATACAGTCAGAATTGTGTGATATAGTCACAATTGTTTTATATAGTCAGAATTGTGTGTTATACAGTCAGAATTGTGTGATGTAGTCACAATTGTGTGATATATAGCCGCATTTGCGAGTTATACAGTCAGAGTTGAGTGATATATAGTCGCAATTGTGAGTTATAAAGTCAGAATTCTGAGAAATAAAGTCACAATTATCTTTTAAAATGTTTGATTCTGTGGCGGAAACAAGCTTCCATATTAAACGAATCCAACATCATTTATGAAAATATAAAGATACATAGTCAATTATAGAATGAATAAGCAAAAGGATAATTTTGAAGATGACATCAGCTTTGCTTCCATCTACCTATGTTAATGCACATTTTGGGATATCACATAAAAATGCTGGATGGAAACACAAACACCAATAATGTCGGCTGGTTTATGTAACTGACGAGTGCAATATTGTGTTGTTGACGTGTTCAGGAAGTCTTCAGACGCTGAGGAAGCAGGGCAGTCTGTACGACACGGAGAATGAGAACACCACCTTCACATGGTAAAACACCTCTTTACTGTTTCTGTTTGGGTTTATGCGCTGCTATATTGTTTATGGATTCTGATTAAAGCTGATTTTTTTTCTCTTAGGGAAGGAGAGATTATGACCCATAAAGAAAGTCCTCCCAGCAAAAACCCTTTCCTACAGGATCTCGACAATATAGATGTGAGTGTGAGTGTATTAATGTAACTCAGCAGGGTTTTTGAAAGCATGTAATATTTGAGAGTGACGTGTGTGTGTGTGTGTGTGTGTGTGTGTGTGTGTGTGTGTGTGTGTGTAGACGGGAGGTGTCCTGGCAGATCCAGGTTTCACGTGTGCTTCCTCTGCAGTGGATCGCTGCTCAGGTGTGTATGAACTCAAAATGAACCGTTCAATGGCTTGATTTATGACCCGGCTCTTATTATGAACATTTACATTGATGCATTTGGCAGATGCTTTTATCCATTGTGACTTGCATTGCATCAGTTCATGCATTCCCTGGGAATCAAACCCATGAAACAAAATTATTACCATTAGCTAAAACCTTTTTTTTTTTTAAATGTTGTTACTTGAAACAAAATAAATGCTTATTAAAAAGTTAAAACTAAACTAAATAACTAATAAATACAATTAACTAAAGATATATTGACATATTTAATAAATAAATAACTAATAAAAATTACAAAAACACACAACAAAATTACTAAAGCATTAACTAGAATTATAGTGAAAACAGGAAATATAAAAATAAAATAATTTAGACAAATTAAAAAAAATAAAACTAATAAAAATGTCAAACTCAACCAAATTATTAAGACTTTAACTAAAATTATAGTTAAAAATATAAAGATTTAATTTAATTAACTTGAAGTACTTAACTAAAACTCATCAATAAAATTATTAAAAGCTACATTTAAAAGAAATTAAAATAACTAAAGCGACTTTACTTAAAAATTAATAAAAATGAATCCATTAAAAAAAGAAAAAAAATTATATTAACATTAATTAGAATTACAGTAAAAACAGAATAAAATCTTAACTAAAATAAATAAAAGTAATAAAATGAATACGAACTTATTAGACATATTTAAAAAAAATATATAAAACTAATAAAAATAACAAACAAAATTACTAAAACAAAAGTAATAGTGAAAACAGAAAATGTAATAAAATCTCATTCAAAATATGAACATAAGCTAAAATAGAAAATGAATGCTACTAAAATAACTGGCTTGACGTTTCTCTACAGGGATGAAAAATTCATGCGTGTTATTTTAAAGAAAAGCATCATAATATTTTTCATTAAAATATAATAACCCCTTTCATCTGACATCATCATTCCCTCTTATTTCTTTTCATCGATCCAAAAAATAAGTCTTATCCTACATTTTCTGTTCTCATTTAATATCACTTACATCTCATTACAAAACAGCTTCTCAAAGGGATGAAAATGTCAAAATATAAATTTTTCTTCTGCGTATGTTTTACAGTACGTGTTTATTCCGCATTGCCCAGCCCTAATTGTAGGAATAATGTGTGTTTTCCTGAAGCGAGCAGCGCCGGATCGAGCGTTGCCACGGCGACGGTGAACAGCAGTCTGGAGCGGATACAGAAATCCTATAGGCTGGAGGGGAGCGTGAGGGTGTGGTCAGATTTCCTGAGGATCCATCTTCACCCGCGCACCGTCTCCGTCATTAACCGGTACAACCATGACGGGTGAGTGATTCAATGACTGATGCTTCACGTTACTGGAAACTAGTTTGCGTTCAGAAGTTCAAGAACCAAGATTTATTTACATTGATTTCAGTAAGTTGTTCTGTATCTTTCAGCACCTTCTGATGTTCATCGTGTTGATTTGCTGCTGTAACTAATAGTGAGGAGGAAGAGATGATCGGGTCACGAGTCGCTTGAACTGAGGCGCTGAATTTCATTATCTGACACTTTGTTTCATATCAAAAGTAACAAAGCACGAAGTTTATTGCGATTGTTGAATGGAAGGCACAATTCTGGAAAAATTAAGAATCACGATTTATTTTTTTTGTTTAAAATATAAATCATGATTCTCCCATGATTCTTAAAAGACGATTAAACAAAATAACATTAACAGTAACATAATAGTACGTTTTTATTAGGGGTGGGTAACCTGTCTGATTTCCCGATTCGATTACGATTATTGAAGTCCCGATTCGATTACAGTCGATTCTCGATTATTAACGATTCTCGATTAGCGATTATTGATTTTCCATTTCACCAGTAAACGAAAATACACTAGACCAACTTATGATTATATTAGCAGCAACATTTTGGTATTAATTGCACTTTTTTTTTTTTTGATATTCAGTGGAAATGTAATGATGTTTAGTGAGGACATGCAAACATGCTTGTTGTCTACTACTTAGGCAACCCATTATCTTTAAATTATTATTTTTTTTAAAGCAATTGTGTTGCATTATAATGCAAAGGCACCTGGCTCTATTAATTGGCATTAAAAGGCATTTTGTGATTTCCTTCAATTGAAAATCTTTGAAGCAAGTTTGGGGGACTTGAAGGGCACCCAATTCAGAGAATCACCCAGAAATTCAAAAGAACAGCATTTATCTGAAATAGAAAGCGTTTGTAACATTAAACAATACCGTTCAAAAGTCGGTAAGAATTTGTATTAAATTTTTTGGGCGAAAGGAAAAAGAAATCATTACTTTTATTCATCAAGGATAAATTAAATTGATCAAAAGTTACAGTGAAGACATTTATAATGTTACAAATCGATTATCTGAATCTTTTGTGTGTGTGTGACTATAAATACTTTGCTTTAAAAGTACAAAGTAATGACCCATAAAGAATTAACGTACAATATATTGTATTAACATTGTAAAGAACCAACAAGAAAATAAATGTGTGCCTGAACCAGGGGCGTAGCCAGAATTTTATTTTTGGGGGGTCCCGTCTTTAAATGAGGGGGTTATATATATATATATATCCAGAATTGTATATACAGGCCTATTCTGGTGGGTGCGGTGATGCGGTGGCGACTCGTGTAACATGTAAGGGTGGCACTGCCAATAAAGCACCTAAAAGCTGTCACAAAGAACCGACAAAAGTAATGATTATGAATATGTAAAATATAGCAATGAGATATTTTAATTGTTTATTAATAAACAAGTGTTTTCTTTGTCGGCTAAGATGAAGTTGACGATGCTGACTCGCGATCTTCAGTGAACGCGCCAGAGAGAAATGCACATTTCATAAGGATTACATAAGCAGAGAGCAGTCTGTAGTCTGTTTTCTTTCGTTTTGAATTGTTCTGTTTAACAGTAGACATGTGAGGCAAGTATTGCCTATACCTTATATGCTGAGTTTCTGTTCAGTTCACGCGCCGGCGCCTCCGTTTCTTATCTACTATATTTACTTCTTATTTATTAAATCCAGGCAATTGGTTGATGAAACATTGATTAAAATTAAGATACAATTAATACAAAAAGAAAATTCAGGTCAAAGAAAGGTTTTGTCCTTTCTGTTTGATGTCTCTGTGAAAGTTTTAAAGCATCTTGCCGCTTTCAGAGCGCTCACGTCCGTGACATTGTTTTTTCCTCATAAATGCGAACGCGAAAAAATAAATAAAATAAAATGAATATTTTATGTACTGTGGAGACTGAGAGCCAACCTTTCTTCATCCCGTGGGTAGAATTACTTTGGTTTGCGCAGTGTAATTCACATAATTACTAAATAAATATTTTGCCTCCTAAAGTTTTTTTTTTTTTTTTTTAAGCAATCAGAAGCAATCATCATCTGAGGGGGCCGGACATGTAAATGAGGGGGTCTAGGCCCACCCAGGCCCCCTCGTGGCTGCCACTGGCCTGAACTAGGAGCACACTTGTAGTAAATTAGTATTATAACGACTGGTACAGCCGAGTGTTTTCCTCCTCTGGCTGGAAACGTGTCATATGGCTTCTCATATTTGTCGTGTTTCCGTCGTTTGTTTTATTCTACAAAGCTTACATCTAGGGTGGCTCTTGTCCAGCTCCTTTCCCTCTTCAACTGCAGAAGCCAAAATATTTCCACATGTCAGCTTTTAACCTAACGAGGAGGGTGTTTGGCTTTAGCGCGCTCAGCCATCGCGTCTGTTATGTGCACGCCACAGACGGTCCGGCCACTGCACTTCCGCGCTTCAGAGTTCCGTCTTTCGCGTTCCGTCAGTATTACGTTATTTTAAATATATATCTTTTTTTTTTTTTTTTTTGAAAATCTATTTTTTTTTTACATTTGTGAATCGATTCAGAATCGTCCACGTCCGCATCGCGATGCATCTAAGAATCGATTCCCCCCCCCCCTAGTTTTTATATATACCACGCTATAACACATCAGTATTTTAGCTATTTAGCTTAGTCCAGGGGTCTCCAACACGTCGCTCGCGACCTGCCAGTAGCCCGTGGCCTGATTGGAGGTAGCTCGCTCGTTCACATATCGCGTCTTTTGCGCGCTCGAGTTCGTTATTTAAAATGTATGCGGCAAGCGTGCTCATAATTGAAGCGACGCGCTAATTTTTTTATTTCCAGAATGCCGCAAGCGCACCGCAGGTCATGTGACAAGACGACCCCTTCCGTAACAGCATTGAAAGCTCAGTCAACATGAAGGATGGGGGTGCACCCAAACACTACTGCTGTTTTTCTCTTCTCCAGAAATAAGTCTTGTAGCGTTTTTCGGTGGTGGGAATCCAGTAGCTACTAAAACTTCTTTGTCGTTGTGGAGAGCGAGTGCATGGTTGCATAGCAACGACAGACACCACGGGAAAATCGGACCGAATTTAACTATTAATAATAAAAGATAAGCTAATGTGCATTGTAAATGTAAAAATATGTGAGGTTTATCTTTTAATAAAACCTTTTTTGTCAAAACATTATTTGAACTTGTACATGTAGATAACTCCTTTAAAATCTGGCCATCATTTTTAATGTTATTATTTTAATGTTTATGTAAACAAAAAGTGCATATTAATGCTAATTTAATTTGTTATTTGCTGGTTTTCAACATAAAACTTGGTGAATTGATTTCATTGTGTTGTATTAGTACTTTTTAAACAGGATTCTGTGATAACCGTGATCATTTTGGTCACTATAATAATGCCATTTCATCTCTAGTTATGATCAACTAAAATCAACTATAATTATAATATTATTTATTGTGATTTTAGAGTATAATATGCAAAGTACAATTTTCTATAATTTTTTTTATTTTTATCTCTGATTCTGTTCTTTTCTCTGACATTTAAGGGTGACATATATAGGCCTACAAAAATATTTTAGGTCTAAAACAGTTTGGATAGTTGTTAATATGAGAGTTATGAGACATTATTTAAGAGATTTAAGTATTGTAATACATGAGTGGCTCTCGGCCACTTTCATTTTTAAAAAGTAGCTCTCCAATGAAAAAAGGTTGGAGACCCCTGGCTTAGTCTATTTAAAAATATTTAATTAATTTGAATTAGCCTAATGATTATTCAATGATTCACTCACAAAGACTTCACTTGTTTCATTACTGGATGAATCAGCGTTTTTGAATGAATCTCTAGAGTGAATGATTCAATGACAAATGCATGTTTTAAGTCACTTGTCGCCACCTACTGGTGTAACGATGTAATGATACGTTTTTTATTTTAATCAGCGTCAAGTTACTTTTAAACAGCGATTTATTCTATTTTGATCAATACTGTAGACATCAGTGTTTATATCCAAACTATAAACTGTTATCCCAGTACTTCTGTAATTATTTCTGGAAATATAAGAGAAACAATGATACTGTGTGTTTGAAAAGATTTTTCAGATCTGGATCAGTGTGATCGGACTTGTCAAAGGTTTAATAGACACCGAGCCGAATCGCTGTCGTGTAGTAATATGATCACATGGGTGTTTGAATCGAGATCGCAATCTTTTACCGATTAATCGCGCAGTTCTGGAAGGCACGCTATAAATAGACACTGACATAATGAAAATGCGCTATCGAAGAAGCACAAGAAAAATTTGTTACAGTCGATGATATAACTTTTTGGTTGAATTCTTTTGGATGGTGAAGCTACTCTGAGTGATGTGTGTGTGTGTGTGTGTGTGTGTGTGTGTGTGTGTGTGGGGGGTGTGTGTGTGTGTGTGTGTGTGTGTGTGTGTGTGCAGTGAATCTGAGCGTCTGGAAGCGTTCGGCCAGGGGGAGGCGCTCTTACAGGGTCCAGTGCTGGAGGATCTGGAGGATCGACTGCACTTCTTCGTGGAGGAGTGTGACTATCTGCAGGTAACACACACACACACACACACACACACAGATCAGCCTCTACAAAACAACACAAGGGGAATCTCAGGAAACCTGTCTGCTCACAATCAAAGGAAATACATTTAAATTTAAAGTCCCCCTGTAGTCATAATTGTATTCCTTAAAACTCACAAAAATGACAACATTTCCTTGAATTTTTTAATAATTGCCTTAAAATATCTTAAATGTAACTCGACACCCTTGCCTCATTTAGTATGCACGGTTCTATGAATATGCAGATGAGCCCCGCCTCCACTCACTCCCTCACTCAGAGATCCACTGGTTGACGAGCACACGTTGATCTGATTGGTTACAAGGTCGTTTGTGACGTCAGAAACACCAGCGATTTCAAAGCGTGTTTTTGAGACTGTCTTTGGTTCACTGCAGTTTTAAGCAGAAAATACTCAGCAATGCTGTCGACTTATGAACTTACACATGATTTGTGTTAAAGCATATTAAAAATAGACATATGAACAACATTAAACGCTGGAGTTTCACCACAGGGGGCAGTGTGACCTGAGTGTGGTGTTGAGATTTATGAAGCCCCTGGCATTAAAAAAAGTATGAGATGTTTGGCATTTTTTAATACCAGCATCAGCCAAAGTTTTTCTGTTTGTGTCGGAAACGGGACTTTTATTTTGACGGCGCTGAGAATGTCAAAATTTTAAGAATCAAAAGTTTCTCAGGGGAACGGAAGTTTTATGTACATAAAATACATATATTATGCATTTGATATTTTATGTCAGTGTGAAACCATCTTTCAAGAGATTCTATTTCCTCCCGTTCAGGGTTTTCAGGTGTTGTGTGACCTTGCTGACGGCTTTTCAGGCTTGGGGTCAAAGGTCACAGAGTTGTTGCAGGACTCTTACGGAGGTCGTGGCATCCTCACCTGGGGCGTGGCACCTGTCAATCACCCAGACGCGGTGAGAGCATCGTTCTTCTTTAAGTTAACGCCGCTTCATCTGTTTGATGACCATCAACAGGTTCTACGTGTGTTAAAGTGCCTGGACTTGTGTCTCCGCCTGACAGAGCTCTGTATTGGACTTGTACCACATGATGAACTGTGCGTTAGGGACGCTCCATATGGCCAATCACAGCTCTTTCTTCTGCCCTTTGACCCTGAGAGGCGGACTGGGCAGACGCCCCCCCCCCGCCCACAGCTTTCCCTCTGCTCAACTGTGACGTAAGCCCCTTTCCTTCACTGCAAACTGCTTCAGTTACACTTACCTCAAACTAAATCCATTCAAAATCATTGCTTAAAATGAGAGATGCACCATATATCGGTATCGGCCGATATGTGTATATTTTTTATGTTAACGGTGGATAATCAAATTTGGCCGATATATTAAAGCTGATAAATAATGTATTATTTCCTTCAGCTGAGACGCTTCAACATGATGGGTTTGAATTGCTGGAAATATGATTGAAATCCCTTCAAAAAAGAAAATATAGTTTATAGTCTGTCATATCGGCTACATAAAATTATAATGAGAACATTATAACTGTGCTTTTGGACATGGCTTTTAACGGTGAGACTTTTGTTTTTGTAATCAGGCTTTCAAATATAAAGTTATCGGTATCAGCCTGTTCAGGTCAGAGAACGCCTCAGTTTTGCGGATTAAAGGCTCTCCAAAACCATTTTGGCCCGAAACCAAAAATAGCTGCTTCGGCCAGAAAGATTCAGTAGCCGATTCGATGAAAAACTAGACAATTTTTTACAAAAACAAAAATATTTAAAAATACGTTACTAAATATTAACTACCTCTCTCTCTCCCTCTCTCTCTCTCTCTCTCTCTCCCTCCCTCTCTCTCTCTCTCTCTCTCTCTCTCTCTCCCTCTCTCTCTCTCTCTCTCTCTCTCTCCCTCTCTCTCTCTCTCCCTCTCTCTCTCTCTCCCTCTCTCTCTCTCTCTCCCTCCCTCTCTCTCTCTCTCTCTCTCTCCCTCTCTCTCTCTCTCCCTCTCTCTCTCTCTCTCTCTCTCCCTCCCCCCCTCTCTCTCTCTCTCCCTCTCTCTCTCTCTCTCTCTCCCTCTCTCTCTCTCTCTTTCTCTCCCTCTCTCTCTCCCTCTCTCTCTCTCTCTCTCTCTCCCCCCCCCCTCTCCCCCCCCCCCCTCTCTCTCTCTCTCTCTCCCTCTCTCTCTCCCTCTCTCTCTCTCTCTCTCTTTCTCTCTCTCTCCCTCTCTCTCTCCCTCTCTCTCTCTCTCTCTCTCTCTCTCTCTCCCTCTCTCTCTCTCTTTCTCCCCCCCCCCCTCTCTCTCTCTCTCTTTCTCTCTCTCTCCCTCTCTCTCTCTCTCTCTCCCTCTCTCTCTCTCTCCCTCTCTCTCCCTCTCTCTCAGCCAGTGCTGTGGTTTCACTCCAGCTCAGTGCTGGCTCTGGCTCTGGACTGCATGACGGTGTCGTATAGATTGGGACAGGGCAGTTCCCCGATGTGGCAGCTCTCTGACGCCCTGACCGCCTCGGGGAGGAAGGTGTGTGTTCATTTCAGTTCAATACAGTTCATTTTTACTCTAAAGGCTTTTTTAAAATTTTTAATAATCCATTCAGATTCATTAAACATTTTAAATAAACTGCAGCAATTAGCATTTAGTCAGAACCTCTAGTAAATGACATGTTATTTTGTCATGCCAGAATCTGTTTGAAACCAAGCAAAAGTGTGATTGGCAGTGGCTCCAGAATCGTGCAGCTCCAGCTCCCTTCGACCAGCTGTTTCCAGCTCCATGAACTTTGTCTTGGCCTGATTTTGTTTGAAATGACGTCACAGAATATCGTTCCTGACTTTCTGCAACTGTGTTTTCCAGGTGGTTTCAGCTTATGGCTCTGTGCCGTTTCCCATGATGCACGGCAGCTGCCTCCCTGAGGCTCTGGATGCTTTTTCGGATGCGTTACCGTGGAAACCCCTTTCAGCGTGTCCTGAGCTCGGCGACGGGCGCTGCTTCGGCCAATCAGTGACTCTGAAAGGTTTAGACGGGCAGAGTTTAGTCAGGTGAGAGGACTGACTCTTTTAGTTATATATATATATATATATATGTTACAAAGTTATATTTAGCTGTAGTTTGTTTGTTTAACCTCCAAATATCCTGGAGTTGAGCAGCATTCGTTTTAAAGTAACATTAAAACATTATTCCTTAATAAATATCTTACAGAGATGGGGACTCGAGTTTGAGACTCGGACTCAATGACACAGTGACTTCAGACTCGCCTTGAGACTCGAGCTGCGGGACTCGTGAACAATGTTTATTTTTAGGAAATGTCTGATGAGCTCTCTGTTATTCCCCTCCCTCCGTTACCTATAACCTGCCTACGTAACACGTACTACATATCGGCTGCGCGCGCGCGACCACACATGAGGACAACAAACAAACATGTCGACTCCACCGGCCGCTGCTGTGCCATTCATCGTAAGCTTTGGGTTTAAAAACTTCAAACAAAAGAAGCGCTCAATGCAAAATATGCGGTATCAAGATAAAAGATTCTGGCTCAACCACATCTAATTTCATCAGGCATCTGAAAACACACCCTAGGTCAGTAAACATGTTTAGCTCAGCATTGACCATCTACCGTTAGCTTGCTTCTTGCTTTAGCTACAACCTAACGTTACGGGAGGTTAACTCTGACTGTCTTCCTTATGAAATATAAATGAGCGTTTGTTTAATTGCCAAACTTGTGGAGGTCGATTAACGTAATTATTTACGTGCCGCTGGCTTCCATCAAGTTAATTATTAACGTTGTCTGAAAACAGGTTGCAGGATTATTGTTGATCATGTAATGTTACAGTTTCATTTAGTTATAACGTTACACTGGTTTGAGAGTCTGGGATGTGTTGTTGACTTACAGTAGTTTATAAGCTATGATTAGTTGCATAGGCAGTGCACATTACATGGATCTGCGAGTGATGGCGGGGGCGTGGAAATCACGAGCCATACGCGGCTGAGATAGATCGCACGCATTTTTCCGTTATATACCAAAATCAAAGCTGATACTGTATGCTAATAGATAAAGGAGTCATAATAACATATTACATGCTTTGAATTTCTTATATATAGATATGCAGTGTTAAGAAGCCTGGATGGGTCGCTGTACGTGATGCAACACTTCTTATAACCACAAGAGACTTCAGACTTGACTTGGACTCTAGCTCAGAGACTTGAGACTTGACTTAGACTCTAGCTCAGAGACTTGACTTGGAATCTAGCTCAGAGATTTGAGACTTGACTTGGACTCTAGCTCAGAGACATGAGACTTGACTTGGACTCTAGCTCAGAGACTTGAGACTTGACTTGGACCCTAGCTAAAAGATTTGAGATTTGGCTTGGACTCTCGCTCAAAGATTTGAGACGACTTGGACTCTAGCTCAGAGACTTGAGACTTGACTTGGACTCTAGCTCAGAGACTTGAGACTTGACTTGGACCCTAGCTAAAAGATTTGAGATTTGGCTTGGACTCTCGCTCAAAGATTTGAGACGACTTGGACTCTAGCTCAGAGACTTGAGACTTGACTTGGACTCTAGTTTAAAGATTTGAGACTTTACTTGGACTCTAGCTCAAAGATTTGAGACTTGACTTGGACTCTAGCTCAGAGACTTGAGACTTGACTTGGACTCTAGCTCAGAGACTTGAGACTTGACTTGGAATCTAGCTCAAAGATTTGAGACTTGACTTGGACTCTAGCTCGAAGATTTGAGGCTTGACTTGGACTCTAGCTCAAAGATTTGAGACGACTTGGACTCTAGCTCAGAGACTTGAGACTTGACTTGGACTCTAGCTCAAATATTTGAGACTTGACTTGGACTCTAGCTCAGAGATTTGAGACTTGACTTGGACTCTAGCTCAGAGATTTGAGACTTGACTTGAACTCTAGCTCAGAGACTTGAGACTTGACTTGGACTCTAGCTCAGAGATTTGAGACTTGACTTGGACTCTAGCTCAGAGACTTGAGACTTGACTTGGACTCTAGCTCAGAGACTTGAGACTTGACTTGGACTCTAGCTCAGAGATTTGAGACTTGACTTGGACTCTAGCTCAGAGACTTGAGACTTGACTTGGACTAGCTCAGAGACTTGAGACTTGACTTGGACTCTAGCTCAGAGATTTGAGACTTGACTTGGACTCTAGCTCAGAGACTTGAGACTTGACTTGGACTCTAGCTCAGAGACTTGAGACTTGACTTGGACTAGCTCAGAGACTTGAGACTTGACTTGGACTCTAGCTCAGAGATTTGAGACTTGACTTGGACTCTAGCTCAGAGACTTGAGACTTGACTTGGACTCTAGCTCAGAGACTTGAGACTTGACTTGGACTCTAGCTCAAAGATTTGAGATTTGGCTTGGACTCTAGCTCAAAGATTTGAGATTTGGCTTGGACTCTAGCTCAAAGATTTGAGACGACTTGGACTCTAGCTCAGAGACTTGAGACTTGACTTGGACTCTAGTTTAAAGATTTGAGATTTGACTTGGACTCTAGCTCAAAGATTTGAGACTTGACTTGGACTCTAGCTCAGAGACTTGAGACTTGACTTGGACTCTAGCTCAGAGACTTGAGACTTGACTTGGACTCTAGCTCAGAGACTTGAGACTTGACTTGGACTCTAGCTCGAAGATTTGAGACTTGACTTGGACTCTAGCTCGAAGATTTGAGACTTGACTTGGACTCTAGCTCAAAGATTTGATAATTGACTTGGACTGTAGCTCAAAGATTTGAGACTTGACTTGGACTCTAGCTCAGAGACTTGAGACTTGACTTGGACTCTAGCTCAGAGACTTGAGACTTGACTTGGACTCTAGCTCAGTTACTGGAGACTTGACTTGGACTCTAGCTCAGAGATTTGAGACTTGACTTGGACTCTACCTCAGAGATTTGAGACTTGACTTGGACTCTAGCTCAAAGATTTGAGAATTGACTTGGACTCTAGCTCAGAGACTTGACTTGGACTCTAGCTCAAAGATTTGAGACTTGACTTGGACTCTAGCTCAGAGACTTGAGACTTGACTTGGACTCTACCTCAAAGATTTGAGACTTGACTTGGACTCTAGCTCAAAGATTTGAGACTTGACTTGGACTCTAGCTCAGAGACTTGACTTGGACTGTAGCTCAGAGATTTGAGACTTGACTTGGACTCTAGCTTGAGACTTGAGACTTGACTTGGACTCTAGCTCAGACACTTGTGAGCATCTCTGATATCTTATGGAAATACTGTCAAAATGAAAGCAAGCCAAACAGTACCAGAAAACTGTCCACAATTATTATTATTTCAGACATTGTGAGAAAATGGAAGTAGTGACTTCTTCTGCGTTCTGAAATACATTCAAGTGTAATTATCAAATTATCAAAAATGGAAAATAAGTTGGGCGGGACTTGGTTCTGTGCATCAGTTGTTGATTGGGTGTTGAGATGTGGGCGTGGCACTCATAAGAAAGGGGCGGGTTTAAGTGATTGAGTATGACATTTTGATTAAACATTATTCGGTCAAAACATTTATTAATATATCCATGGACAATAAAATCAATAACATGCATTTTAGAAATGTTTATTTCATGCCAACCTAAAAAACAGTGGTTATATCCATTCATGTTAATGTCATTTTATTTAAATTCTGCTTCTTAAAATTCAGATTTTGCACCATGTTTGTTACCTTTAAAATGTAGGAATTGAATTGTAATTAAAAATGCAATTTAATTCATTTTAAAATGCTGCACCCACCAAATGGAACGATTAATATTTATGTTAATTGAAATAAGGCTGAAATAAAATATTTGATGAAAAACTAGACTAAAATTAGAAATGTTGCCTTGGAAAGTGAAATAACTTTAAGTATTAATTGGAAATAAATAAAAACTAAAACTGAACTTAAGATAAATTAATCTTAATAGTATATTTAAAATAAAATCTAAAACTAATAAAAAATGACAAAAGCATATAATATGACAAAAAGAATAAAGTATATAAATACATAATATAAAGATAAAAGCTCATTCAAAATATCAATAAAAACTATTATGGTATATAAATAATATGGTCAAACTATACAATAAGGTTTCATTAGTTAACATGAACAATGAATGAACAATAATTCCGCAGCATTTATTAATCTTAATGCAAATTTCTACATTTACTAATACATTTTTAAAATCCAAAGTTAACAGTGGTTAATACACTGCGAACAAATATGAACAAACTTTTAACAATTCGATTTTTACTAACTAACTTTAACAAAGATGAATAATTAACAAATGAGAACTTATTGTAAAGTGTTACCAATAATACTTAAAATAACTCTTTGAATATTAGGTGCCTATAGAAGACTAAGAAAAGAGGTCGTAATGAATATCAATGTAAAATACTGAGGTCTTTTTTCTTCTTTTTTTCTATTGCACATGAAATTGTGTATGTATGTGTTCAGTTCAAATGTAAAAAGATATATATAGTAGTTGTGATGCTGATAGTCGTGCTGTCCTCAGTCCTGTCCTCCCTGGTGTCGAGCCGCCCAGTCCTCTGCACTACGAGCGCTCTGGAGAAGACGTGCTGGCGACGTACGTCAGGTCACGTTACCCATCATCCCCTCTGTGAGTGATCGACACACACTACCCGTACGGCTCTGAGCGGCTGTCATCGGCCTGAGTCTGATGTGTGTGTGTGTGTGTGTGTGTGTGCAGGGCGGTGCAGCTGCTGTCCAGTCCCAGTAAACTCACCCCTCCGTTCCCGCAGATCTTCAGTCCGGCTCTGGGTGCGCAGGGTTTCCTCCAGAACCAGTCTGATCCTGCTAACAGTGAGTGCCGCTCTATAGACATCAGCTCATGTGGAAACCGCTTGTTGTTTTCTGGCTCTACTAGAACAGGTTTTCCTGCTTCAATGCCTCATATTCTCCATTGTTGCAGCCATAGACATAATAAATACATATTTACATACTATTGGCCGCTGGAGCGTACGTCAACGGCGCCGCCATATTGCGGAGGGCGACTTTCCCATACCTCTCATAGCGGGAATTGAGAAAAGTGGCTGTTTCGTGTTCCTCTTGGGGCTGTACAAATCGCCACACAATTGAAAACAGCTCTCGAGGAATTACCTTTCACAAGCAAGACTGAACATTTGTTTCTGGTTGTATTTGGTCATGATATAGCAGTGTGTTGTGATTGGTCGAACGCTTTGAGTGTGTTTGGGAAATGTCCCGACCCTTACCATAACCGCCAGTTTTAACCAAGCGGCAAACTTCCCGTCTCTCTCTTGACTCGACACTGAGTTAAACTGCAGTTCCTCCACTGGCCACTAGAGGCTGCAGAAGAGAGTCAGTCCCATAGACCCGCATGTTTAAATGCACAACTTTACAGCAGAATAAACATGTTTATATACAAGTGGTGTTGGTCTATAAAGCTAACTTTGCCCTTCATGGCGACTGTGAGGGGGTGAATGTTTTTATAACTCATCTGTTTACATTATATTAAGCCTTAAAGTTCTAAAATTAAGGGTGTGGCCGCTTGAGTGACAGGTGGATTGCCGCTGATGTCACTACTAGCCGTTTGTCTGTTAGCGTCACCTCAGCTAATCCGCCTCTGCACATGTTCGTTTATCCGGGAGTGACGCTGCCAAGACGGCGACGGCCCGCTCCGCCCACTTTGGGCTTCAAAAATGCTCTTCAGAAACACTACAGGTGACATCACAGACATAATTATGTCCATATTTAATTTACAGTCTATGGTTTACACACACTACTAACTAACTCAACCAGGCCCCGCCCCTTTATTCTGCATATGAATTATTTAAATGATGAAGGGTGAATATAGTTTATTTATAGTTTATTACAGTGATTATAGGAGCCAGTGATTATAGTTTATAAAGTTATAAATATGGATATTTTTCTTCGTTTCAGAAGGCCTTTATTAACGCTTGGAGTCGTATGGATTTCTTTTATGATGATGGATGCACTTATTTGGGCTTCAAAATCTCAGGCACCATTCACTACCATTATAAAGCTTGGAAGAGCCAGGATATTGTTTAATATGTAACTCTGATTGTATTCGTCTGAAAAAGGAAAGTCTCTCTCTCTCTCTCCCCCTGTTTAATTCCAGTTCTTGTCTTCTTCCCGTGTCTCTCCCAGCTCCCTGTCAGCGGGTCTCTAGTCTCCCGGTGCTGACGTGTCTTCAGTCGGGTCCTGCCGTGGGTCTCCAGCTGTCTGAGCTGCAGAGAGTGTGTTCTGCACTGGACCTGCGTCGCGTGACCCCGAGCTTTCTCTCGCACGGGCCCGAATTCAGCGAGCTCACCGAATCCCTGGAGCAGCTCCGCAACCTCGCGCTCTGCTACCGCCAGGACCACTCCTGTTCTTCATCCGACGAGGATGACTGAGGGATGCTCCTCCTCGAGTCGGAGCGCAGAACCCCATTCAGCCCTGATTATCAGTCGCTCAGCTGCGTTCCCTCGGGAATCATGGGATATGAGCTCAGTAACCCATCAAAACAGCACGAACATTTAGAAGAAAGACAGAAGAACTGTGAGAAGTAATTAGGTCTGTGCAACGATTCATCGCATCCAAAATTAAAGTTTGTGTACATAATATATGTGTGTGTACTGTGTATATATATTTTGTATGTATAGATACACACACATGCATGTATATATATTTTAGAAATGTTTGCATGTATGTACTGTATGTATATTTATATATAATTTATATTATGTATATAAATATTTTATATATAAATGTAAATAAATCTTAAATATATACATGCATATATACAAAATAATTATACACAGTACACACACATTTATTATGTAAACACAAACTTTCATTTTGGATGCGATTAATTGTTGCACAGCCCTAGAAGTAATATGTAAACCTCATCGAACCTGCTTTTCTAGAGCTTAACTGTGTAAAAGACCCAATTAAATATTTTTACTTCATATAAATTATTGCTTAATTATGAAATATGCCTGTTATACCCTTCTAGAAAGTTAACCGTTATTATTCAGAATGGCACCTTCATCAAAAACTTGTTTAATAAAACCATTTTATTTTGGTTGACTGTAATGTTTCTACTGTGTGATCTGGTTATGAAGGAAATATACACTTGTAAAATTAAGTGAGACTCGTTTATATTGTTTTTCATTTGATTTTGAATGGGTTTTATGTCAAACGTCACATGTGCAAACAAAACAGGTCTCGTCGCATCCGCTTGTTGGAGAAAGTGTATGAAATGACACCGATATCTTTGGACTTTGAACATAATCAGCTAACCTAGTTAGTTATTTTTATTGTGTGGTTTGATTCGATTTTAATATCCAAATGTTAGAAGAAGAAATATATATATTTGATTAATTTATTAATTTGATTAATTTTGACCACAAGGTGGCACTGTCTCGAAACTTTTTGAATACCCTCAGGACATGGTCCCGATGACACATACCAAGTTTCTTAACGATGCGCTAATATGTTCTTAAAACACAGCATTTTAGGACAAAATTAAAAATAGTCGACGCCCACAATAGTCAATATATAGGCAAACCTTTCTGAAGTTATAAGCTAAAATAGCTTTTGATTTTGAAAATCTGATGATTAGATTAGATCTGATCATTAGGTGGCACTGTGCCAAATGTTGCATGTAGCCTAAGGTCATGCATGGGATGACATTTACCAAGTTTGGTCTGAATACGCTAAAGCGTTGCGGAGATATGGGTGCAAATCATCTTGATCTAAAGGAATCAGAGGAAAACATTTATTTTGTTTCTAGCCCTTACGGCTCAATACTTAATAAACGCATAATAGCATAAATGTAAGTGAAAATTTGGACAGTTGGTGGTGCTAGAGAGACTCCAAATCTCCTGTGGTGAATGTTTAGACTGTCCTCTATCTGTGTATCTGTTTCACAACTTCTTACCATACCGTTCTAGGTGATGCCAAGAGTGTAAGAAGGCGCGGGAGATTAATAATAAGAAAACTAATGGGTACAATAGCTGCAACTGGCTAATAGTTCAGCCAGACCAGGCTTGTCGGGTGCCTGGCAGGTCAATCTCTATGAATTTAGCTCTAGTCAGAGACATAATCAGCTGGGCAGAGCAGTGACCGCTTCCTTTAGTCATCTTGCCCACTGAAGCTAAGCAGGGCTGAGCTGGTCAGTACATGGATGGGAGACTCCTGGTAAAACCAGGTTGCTGCTGAAAGAGGTGTTAGTGAGGCCAGCAGGGGGCGCTCTCCCTGTGCTCTGTGTGGGTCCTGACGCCCCAGTGTAGTGACGGGGACACTATACTGTCAAAGAGCACCGTCCTTCGGATGAGACGTTAAACCGAGGTCCTGACTCTTTGTGGTCATTAAAAATCCCATGGCACTTCTCGTAAGGAGTAGGGGTGTAACCCCGGTGTCCTTGGCCACATTTCCTCCAAATTGCCCTTGCCAATCATGGCCTCCTAATAATCCCCATTCATTGAATTGGCTCTATCACTCTCTCTCTCCTCTCTCCACCTATAGCTGTTGTGTGGTGAGCGCACTGGTGCCGTTGTACTGTGGCTGCCGTTGCATCATCCCAGTGGATGCTGCACACTGGTGGTGGTTGAGGAGAGACCCCGACATGATTGTAAAGGGCTTTGGGTGTGCAGCAATACATATGAGACGCACTATATAAATGCCTCATTCATTTGTTCATTCATCTTGAGTTTAAATCAAGAGAATGCCTTTGATAGGGTTAACTATAATTTCATGGAGGCTTGAGCCGTTTGGGGTTTGAACCAGTCTTTAGGATTGCGGTAAAATGGGATAAATGGGCATTGGTGGAACAGTTAGGAATAGTATGGGAGGGGTGCCCTTTGTCTCCCCTTCTCTTTGTTTTGTCTCTGTTGGTGGCATTGAGAACAACGTCTTCTTATGCGTTTAAGCGGCTGCTTTTGCATGACCCTGTTTCTGATCTCTGATTGTGATTTTGAGGTGGCGGGCAAACTCCTGGATGAGTTTTGCTAAGTGTCTGGGGCACGTGTAAAGGAGGGCAAGTCCTCAGTCATGTTTTTAGGTCAGTGGGCGAGAGGGGGTTATAGCATCTGTGCAGAAGTGCTGAAATCGTAGGGGTCAGATTTACTATATGCAATAGTTCTAAGGAAAACTGGGACGCAAGATTGAAGGTAGTGCAGGCAAAGATAGTGAGGTGGAACTCAAGGCGTCTACCTTTGTGGGGAAGGTTCAAGGTTGTGAAGGCAGACCTACTCCCAAGCCTTAGCCTGGTTGACACCAGACCCTTCTCAGTCGTAACTGAGAGTGGGTCTGGGGAAGCTTCATTCACAGCCCGTTTCCAAAGGGGCGTCACCAACGGACGTCACTCAAATGCCTCTAGGCGCAATTGGATAGACCTAAAACCAATCAGAGCAATCGTCATCGCATAAAGCCCGCCTCAACATTTGTGATTGGTGCCTCGATTTGGAAAAATTGGAAATGGGCTTGAATGAGCTGTTGGCCAGACTGACTTGCAGAGCAAATCTCTAATTTGCCGGAAGTTCATCTGGGTTTTCCCAGGCTACCCAAGCCTGAATTACTGAATTTTTTCTAGTTCCTTATTGGTACAGGAGACAGTTAGAAAAACTGTTTTTTACTTTCTTGTGGAAGAATGGTACCAAAATGGTGGCTAGGATGCAGATGTAGCAATTGGTGAGGGAAGGAGGGAGAGGGGGTTCCCTTTTGTTATCTATTATCACTGTAAAGCTGCTTTAAAACAATCTATATTGTTAAAAGCTCTATATAAAAGAATGTTACTTGACTTGACTATTCCTTTTAAAATCGATATTATCATCTTTTCCTATGTGGCTCACCTAACACACCAGGAAACAGTGTATAAGGCTAGCTTTTTAGCTCAGTTCTGGTTAGCCTTTCTTTTAAGGTCTTCGAGCAATTGGATGGGAACAAGGCCCTGGTCCACAAACTGGGCCGAATATCATCAGAGAGTGGCAGACTTCATTGCCTGGAACCCCTGTTGTCTAGAGCAGTCCGTGATCTTGGAGCGCAAACCTCTGTACCATTGATTGAGGGGATAAACTAGTGGAGGTTGTGGAGAAAGTAGAGTTGGATGTTGCAACCATCATATATAACATGTTTTTGCAAAGATCTAAATTGGTTAACAGTTTTGGGCTGGTTACCTGTGAGGGAGAGGTTGTATAGACATGGTGGAGACAGGTCACCAAAGTTTAATTGGTTGCGGTCAAGAAGAGACGATAGAGAATTCTTTTGGGTCATTCCCGGGAGAAAGTGCGCTCTGGAGGTCAGTAATGCTGTGGTGCGAGGGCTGAACAATACAAGTAAACTAATGCTGTTTGGGGTGGGTTTAGAAGGTTTTAAAAAAGAGCGTAGAGGAGTAATTTGGGGCATGATTCCAGAGGGAAAGCATGTTCTTTGGGAATGGAGAACAATGTGCTTGAGGAAACATTCCCCGTTCTGAGAGATTATTCTCACGATTGCTGAGAGAAATGTCTGCCCAAGGTCAAAGTCTTCAAAGAGTGTTATGAGGAAGAGGCGACAAGGAGGGATGGGGGTCTGCATCCCGACATTTTTCCCTGCAATCTTGACAGGGCTGACCTTATATTAAATTGATTTTTGGATCAGGGAGATGGAATAGGGGCTTGGACCGTCCACTCCACGCATCGACCTGGTATTGCAGTATCTTTAGGAACGGTGCAATAGGAAAAAGACTAATCTGTGAAATGATTAAGAGTTTTCCAGATTTGTTAGAACGGTAAAGTAATATTTTGTTGTCCATTCATTCTGTGATTGTTCCTTCAGATTGTATATTTATAGTGGTAGGAAGTGATAAATAAGCATCTTTTAAGTGATAAGCAAGTTGAGTTCAATTCAGTTGATTATTATGCTTTGTTTAAAACAATTTTGTCTCACAAGAAAAAAATGACTCACAAGACTTTTATCAAGCTATATAAAAAAGACAATGTTCTAAATAACATTGACTCTTTGGACATCCCATACAAATATTCAAATAGGTATTAATGTTGACTTGTCATGCATGCTATTTCATGCATGCTTTTATGTCTTATGTGGTTTATAAAATAAATGTTCGTGTACCACATAAAGAAATACCAATTAGGTTAGTCCAAACTAACTTGGATGCAATTTCAAGAAGTTTTCAAGTACTTTCTCCTATTTAAACTTAGTCACCCATAAGTAAGCCATCAATAGTTTAATTCACTGAAAAGTGAAACGCATTGAGACTGGTGCTAGCAAACATTGCTGTTTATTTCACATCCCAAGGAGGTTTATGCTACTGAGAGAGCTATGCATTTTTGCATTAATATTTCCATTCATCTCAATAGCAGTAGCACCCACAAATAATAGTCAGCAGTCCATGTAAAAAGCAAACTTTACTTTAATAACAGTACCAACAAAGATAATTCAGTAGGCCTTCATGTATACCCAAACAAATTTGTGTAAACCATTAATCAGTCTACTGTAATGTAGAATTGGCAAATGGCATTGAAAAGAAGGGTTTTACCTTACATCTTTGTTTTGCAAGATGTTCTCTTCTTCAGATTGCAGAGTTCACTTTGTACAAAACCTTATATTAAACTAAGAAGACCAAACTAACGTTTGTGTTACTAAATGATGCTGGTCAAGAAATCAAGGCTTTATCATCAGAACAAGAACTCAATCTCAAGCACTTTTTACAGTGTATTCCTCACAGCATTGTTTTCATCCTTAACACACAAAAAGGCATCTCCTACTGAGTGACAGAGTCTATTGGTAGCATTAGTTGTCAACCCCAGTACCAGCTGTTGAGATCATTAACTACTCTATAGTTCTTGTTTCTTCTGATATGATCGCAAGCATGACAGGCCTGGTCAGGACCAAAGAAGCTTCCACTTGAAACAAAATGTTCCCTCCAGGAGAAGTACTGCCTGTACAAATCATCATTTTGGTCCAGAAGCTTTAGATGTTCAGCTAGTTCTTTGGTGGAGTTAAAGTCATGCACATGGATAAAGGCACTTCCGGGTATGAATTCCTCATAGTTCTTTCTGGGTGGGCCGAGGACCACGGGAACAGTGCCGAGAGATAGAGGGTTGTACAGTTTTTCTGTAATGTAGTCTTTATGGATGGAGTTCTCAAAGGACAGGTAGAATTTACAGCTGGACACCACATCTGAATGATCTTGATCACTGATGCGTCTGTTGAAGTGATTTCCGTAGGTTTCTATTCTGATGTGTTCTTTTAACTCTCCATAGTATTTTGACCGCTCATGGAATGACTTCCAGTTACTTACAATCCAGCAAACAAGTTTATTCTTATGTGGGATTTCATCATGTTTCTTTCCACCAGTGTTCTCTGAGATTCGCCCGTAGGGGACCATGATGTCTGAATCTTTTCTGTAAGTCAGGGTCAGATTAAACAGATTGTTTAGGTTTGAACGCTGTCCTGAGTTACTGGGAGATTCCATGTTCATCCAGACCCATTTCTGGAATGGAGGTCGTGGCAGTTTCGGCATGTTGGATAAGTCCCCATAGATGTTTCGATGATGAAATAAAATGCCATGTGCTCTGTTAAACTGACTTTTGTCGACTGTCAAGTGGCAGCCGTGGATGTCGTACATTGAACTACACACTCCTAAATCAAACTGTTGCCCAAAAGGCCACATCCAGATCAGGAGAATGGTGTCTAGACCGTCTCCCTGCGATGAAGCCGCTTCTGATTGTGTTAACTGGTGTCTGAGAGAGGTGAAGTTCACCATACAGGTGTTGTTCACTATTTGGATTTGATTTGGCCTCTCTAGAGCGTTGATGCAGATGTTTCCGCAGACATCATGTTTGGGAACGGCTGGACTGTTTAGCCAGTTTACTGACGGCTCAAAGTACACATAGAATATTGCTGAGAAACATATCATCAAAACCACTGCGATGAAGAGGTTCTTACAGGATCTGGAGGAGTTTTGGGACTCCATCTTTGACCTTCTGTGGAGAGAGCATGATAAAGTGCTGGTGTTTAAATATATTTTTAGATTTGTGTCAGAAATGCTTTAATTAGCTACATATTTCTTATGTTCATAACCCACACAATTCCACTGAAGGTACACCGTTTTAAAGACACAGTTGGCAATCTATAAGGACCAAAGATTGGGCAATAAAACTATAGGCTGTCATATGTTTTTCACATCCTCACAGGGTTTTTTTCTAGGGTTAACAATTTAGTGTGTGTGTTTTCTTCCAGTAAAATACACATTATTAATGGTCATGAAGTAATTTAAAGCAGGTGATTTTCTCATGGATGTGTTTATAAAACAAAATCCTTGTACTTAAGCAAGGTTATTAAACAAGCATTTACAAGGGTGTAAATACTTTTTTTACTTTCAATAGGTTTGATGGGCTTTTTTGAACACTTTTATTGAACATTATAATATATTCTAAATTTGGACTGAGGGCTGAATAATTTTTCATGGCACAACTTTAGACTTGAGATGGCATCTTAACTACAGATAATGTATTTTGCTGTAAATGTAATTGATTGACGGAGTTATTTTTAGTGTCTCGTCTGATTTTCATCAATTGACAATTGAGCTTTAGAAATAGTTTCAGCTCATATCATAACCATTCTCGAACTCCAACGTATATATAATTAAATTAATTATTGTTCACTAGCGTATAAGTTTGAAGTCGGTAAGATTTTACTTTTTACACAGAGTTTCATTTAGTTATTTTTGTGACCCACTCCAAAAATAAAAATTTTCCACGGATATATTTTCTAATATTGTGAATTTACATTTCTCTTTATCAACAATTGCTTGCAAAATAATGGACAACGATTCACATTTTGCGCACGGCATGTCCCGTGATAATAAAATCAAGAAAATTATTATAAATGTATAGTATGAGTAAAGTAGGTTAAATTACCCCCCTTGGACTTGTGGTTGGCACCCCCACCCTGAAAGAATGCCATTTTGTCAGCCCGCTTGAGAATTATAAAAGCCCCAAAATTGTGTGTCCTGGCGCCGGGAATGGATAGAAAGTGACATCCTGTTTGTTTTCTATATTTTACAAAAGCACAATGTTTTGTTTTTATGGTGTGTACACAAATAAAAATGTATTTACAGTTTCAAATGACGTCTCTTATCTGTATGACCATAAATGATGTAGTATTTTATGCAGTTTCCGCTAATAGTTTTTATCAGCTCCCCTCCATTTAAGCAGCCACCATCCCCATCACAGGGCCTGGTCTCGTTGTTCAACACTCAACCTGTATGGGACTACCTACCTGTGGAAAACGTACCTGTGCATCGAACTGTCTCGTCTTCTTCAGTCTTCTGTGTGTCATCGTCTGCCAGTCACATGCCAGTATCACCAGAACCATCTGCAATCAAGAGACTCACCTGCTAATCACCTGTGTCATTGAAAAAAAATCCATTCATATTTTACAGGTGTTTACAATCTTGTTACATGACAGAAGACCAGACCAAAGAATGGATTATTTAGCCAGATTTTCTGTTGTTACTCGTGAAAGCCTGGACTTTTTTTTTTACTTTCACTGAGAAATTCTGTCGTCTTGCCATCATCAGCCCCTTTGAAGACAAGACCCTGAAGTCACTGTTCTGTTCGGGGCTAATTACCATCACCCCGTAGTAGACCTCCCAGACACCTCTGAACTGAACTGGAGGGATGCTATCATCCAGTGTCTGGAGAGTGTCTACCCCCGGTCCACAACACAACCGGACCCAGAGCCCGTTTCACCACCCGGACCCTCGCCCCGAAAGAGGAGCCGCCCAGTGAGTCTGACCATCAGGTTCCGAGGGTTGTGGCAAGGGGGACGGGGTTTAGCGAAGTCTGTGACCAGAGAGAGGATCGGGAGACAGGTGCGGCGTAAGTGGGTCAAGTGCAAATGATGAACACCTGTGTCTTGTTTCAGTGATTGGCGTGGAGAGACCATATAAAAGCCACGAGGAAACATCATTTGAAGAGAGAGTACTGGAGATCGGGGGAACGTTCATGACTGAAGTGCTATGCAGACTGAAAGACTGTAAGGAACCCACACAGCTCAAGCGAGCAGGGATCAGCATGAGAACGAGGAGTTTGGACTTTGTATGAGAGAGCACGGAGTGCGCGATCACGTTGTTTTTGTTTGTTTTCTAATTGATTTAATAACCCCCCCCCCCCCCCCCCCCCCCCCCCCCCCCCCTCGATCTCCTAAGCCAACCCTGTCCTCTTCCTTCCCAGAGCTTGTAACTCTAGCTCAAGGGTATACTGGTGGAAATTGAGACTGAGGACTGGCTGATGGACTTCAGCACGGAGGTATAATTTCCCACCCCATTTCTCGACCTCCATCGCTGTTTCTAGACAGCAGAGACACCTGCATGGACAATGTGTTACCTTCGACACTGTCAGGTCTCCATCTGTGCAGCCCTTTGCCATCTCCGGGAATGCCTTGCTGTGACGTCGAGCCGCAACCACCATCTGCGCCTGAGTGGATAGTTCCAGTGGCTCGAGTTAGCATCTTTGCTAAAAACATGCTAATCATGCTGACCTGTCCGCTCCGTCTTGGCTCCTCCCACCCTCGGCCTTTCGACTCCACCGGGATCCATCGTCCCACCGGCTCCCACTTGCTCAGTCGTCACACAACCAGTCTTGTCACTACTGCACTTTATTTCCCATAATCCCTGCACACACTTCACAATCATTCACACCCGCCATCATTCACCCTCATCAGCTCCCCTCCATTTAAGCAGCCACCATCCCCATCACAGGGCCTGGTCTCGTTGTTCAACACTCAACCTGTACGGGACTACCTACCTGTGGAAAACGTACCTGTGCATCGAACTGTCTCGTCTTCTTCAGTCTTCTGTGTGTCATCGTCTGCCAGTCTTCAGACCACCAGCCACTTCTCTTCACTACCTGCAACAAGATTAGACTTTCATTCACATGCCAGTATCACCAGAACCATCTGCAATCAAGAGACTCACCTGTCTGTCATTCATTAAACTCCATTTATATTTTACCTGTGTTTGCAATCTTTTATAGACCTTATGCACCAGAGAAACGAGCGCACCGCCATCTTTAGAATATTTTTTTAACTTCTGTTTATGCGGTCGCTCTGTATATCTCTATGGCATCGCTGTCTAGGAGTAATAAGCTTTTGAAGTGGATTTACTTAATGTAAAGTTAACGAAAGTTATCATAAGGATTGTATTGTTTAAAGCAGATGTCTTAACAAATGTCAGTCGACTGGGAAGATTTTAAAACAAGCCGTTCATTCATAAATACGCAAGATCACTGAGAAAATACAGTCCGGAAGACAAAAGACAACGAGCACAGCGCTGAAAAGAGGCGGGGCTACAGAAGGTCTATACCTGTGTTTGCAATCTTCTGTTCCATGACATCACTACAGCCCAGTGATGAAATTTGCATGTCCAGGTGCCGAAGTTCCAGGTGAAGTAGGTTCAGATGGCACTTCACGCTTATCTTTCCGTGATTTCTTTTAAAAAACGTAATATTGAACTAAACTTGATAGAAAATGACAGTGTAGGCTACACACAACACGTTAATCAAACAACATCATCCAGATGTGCCAATCTGGAGTTAGGAAGCAAAAGACTACTTTTAGTTTTGTAGCTGACCAAATACCATTATATTTTTTTATCAGCCCTACAAAAAAAATCTGACCTATGCAAGAGTGCTTTCTGTTTACTGCTTAGTGCGTAATTCATTAAAGGAGGACGTACTGTACCAACTACAGGACTAAATGCCACTAGGTGAAACAAACTGTAATTTGCACTAGCAAGCATTGGGGATTTGTTGCTGCTTTCCTGTTGTAATGAACACGTATCGAACCGTGACCCCAAAACCGAGGTACGTACCGAACCGTGACTTCTGTGTACCGTCACAGCCCAAATATATACAGTATATATGTATACAGGGACGTGCACAGGGAGGCTGCCCATATGCCCTTCCCGACAAACGTTGCCCTTCAGAGGAAAAAAAAAATCATACAATGGATGCAGAATTTCATATAGGCCTATATAATAATAATAAAAAAAAACGCAAAGCCTCTCACTTCCATTCAGGCACTGAAAGTGGAAGTCAGTAGGGAAGGGCCACTCTGATTACTCTGCAGCGCTGCACGCCAGTCGATCCTGTTCCTTACGCAATCACACTACAACCCACCGTAGTTGCCCAGTTACCGTACCATCAGAACTGAATACCAGCAAGAAGCACAACTGAATGTACGGGAAGCCAAACTGTTAAAAAAGGACTGTATTTTTTCCCGAAAATGTAAGCGTTTTTTATATTTTTTATATTTTATTAATTCAATCCAGATTCAAATTTAAAAAAAAATAATAATTAAAAAAACAATAAACAATAATATGAGGAACTCTTTTTCTCATGTGTATTTTGGTGACATTTAACATATTGTTAATACATTTTGTATACTGTTTACAAAGTTGTATATCATAAACCTGTCATCTCTTGACGTTTTGCAATCTTTATAAATAATAATAAGATAATATGAGGCATTGAGTTTGGACATAAACACGATCAGATAAGGCAATTATTAAGTGCAAGATTAATTAAATTCACAAAAATATTACTGGAGTGTGAGAACCATTTTATTATGCTGCAGTGTAGCAAGACATATATTGTGTATATATATTTTAATAAAGACCCTGTTATTCTCAGTCTTTCATATAGACCGTGAGTTTTTTTTTTTGCATTTATATATATATGCATTAAATATGCAAAATTGGTTTCAGCCTAGAATTTTATTTATTTTTTAAATTTAAATTTTATTTTATTTTTGCCTTTACTTGCAGTATTCAATAAATAATTTTCTGTGGGTCGTCTCCTGCATAGATGTTATCAAGCGTTAATTTTAGTTTTGGTTAAGAAAGGGAAAGATTAAATTGTAGCTCATTACGTCATATCTTTGCTCAATGTGGATTGTAAAATATTGGCCAAGGTTTTAGCCCGACAACTGGAGAACATTCTCCATCAGAACTCCAGATCAGACTGGCTTTATTAAAAAACACTTTTAATCATTGTTAAAATTATAATAATTATTATTATTCAATAATGAATAAGCATACCTGACATTATAATATCTTTAGTGGAGTGGTGCTATCTGTTCACATGTTTAGAGAAATTTGGTGTGGGTTCAAAGTTTCTGACACGAGTGAAACTTCTATACGCTTCTCCCTTTTCATCTGTCATCATTAATAACTTCCACTTGCAATATAGTCCATGCATAGAGGAACTTTTATTTCCACTATTGTTTGCAGTGGCGGTTGAATCTCTTTGCCTTTTGCTTAGGTCAACTACAACTATCCAGGGTGTTCTGAGGGATAGAGAGTGGGGTTGGGTATTGTCTGAATGTGAACAATTCCGGTTCTGACTGAAACGAATATCCGTGGCCTAGTCTGTTACTTTACCAACCCGCCGCCTTTGGGATTGATTGTGAAAAGACCGCTTGAAATGGTACTCATGTAAAGCATATGTACATATCTATTGTTATAGGTTGCGTTGCTGTGTATGTTGCTGATTGTTATTTAAATAGAAACGTTAACATTCAACAAAAAGGTTGCTTGAATTTTTACAGAAGTTAATGTTCTGCTAATGGAAATAAATTTAAATTTACATCTGCATCTCAAGCTACTGTCAGATGTGCAATTCCAAGAGATAAAACATGTAATATTAATTATTATTATTATTCATTAACTGTTCTGAAATGCATTTAGTCTGAGCCTTCACATGATCCTTCAGAAATCATTCAAAAATGCAGATTTTGCTGCTCAAGAAACTTTTCTGATTATTATCAATGTTGAAACTATTTTTGTGGAAACTGATGTTTTTCTTACATTATAAATGTCTTTAATGTCTCATGATCAGTTTGACCAACACATCCTTGCTGAATAATTTTTTATTTTAAAGATGTTTTAAAAACTCACCTGTGATGTTCTGCCAGATAATCCCTCTGTATTAAATCATCTTTCTTTACAATCACACACAATCGCTAGTGCAAGTTCTTTGCCTTTAGCTGTTGTTCTGCAGAAGTACACAATGTTAATGAGTGATAGGAATATTTTCAACAGGTTGGTGATGTTTTTAATACTTAATCCCTCCCACATCACATTCACCACCGAAGAACACGGGGAAAATTGAACTAAATTAACTGGGTTTTTTTTTTCAAGTCATAAATATTGTTTGATACTGAATCAACCTAAATTAATTTACAACAAGAAAAAATAATATGACTTTAATCAAGTAAAACCCACTTTTTACAGTGAATATGCACACCTGCTCAGTTCAGTTAAAATTAGACAAAGCAACACAATCCTTGATATATATACAGTATAACATTCAAGAAAAACTCACTCCATAAAACAAATAAATATAAATACAACAAAACACAAGCACTACAAACCAACAAACGATCCCAGCACAAATATAATACTTCCAAAATGATCAAAAAGTATATGTTAAAAGCCAAATTTCCTTCAGATTGTGTTTAAAAACGGAGACAGAATGCACCAATGTAAGGTTTTCCTCAAGCTTGTTCCAAGTCCGCGGACCTCTACAGACTACACTCAGGCTCCTACATTTCAAACGTCGTATTTTACCAGTAATTAACTCTTTTTCCCTTGTGTGAGATGTATGCTGGGGTCGACTGATTGGGACAAGTTCACACAATCGGTCATTTAGCTTCCGAACAACCTGGAATATCATACAAGCATTATGAAAAGCATTGTATTCGATGAGTCTTCATAAACCCAGGCGATGAAACAGAGGCGAGGGGGTATTTGGCTCAGACCACGTCATACCGTATGATTTTTTCTGTAAGGACTGTATTTTTTCAGGTAGCTAGTAAAAGTGTTACACCAAATGACATTGCAATAATTTAAGTGGGACTCAAACAAGGTTTTATATAAGATGACAAGTGCTGACTGTGGGAGAAGATGTCTTACTTTAAAAAATAGTCCAACATATTTTGATAATTTTGTTATTAACTGGTCAATATGAGTCAATGAAAAACGGAGGGGTAGAGGAGCGCTTCCTGGACTCCAAAGTTTGATTAAGATAGAGGTGCTCTTTGGATGGGAAACTAAATACCAAAAAATCAAAGAAAGGAGAACTCCAAGGCACTCTCAATTGAAACAGTTGAAAAGCCTTTATTCTAATGGCTTGGTAAAAATAAATCATCTAAAAAACTCCAACGTGTTTCGGCTACATGCCTTTTTCTGGGAGTTTAAACAGATCTCAAACAAACAGACAGAATTTCTTATGAACTAACAGTCCACCAATCAGAAGTCTCCATCTGTCAACTAGGATGCTCAGATTACAATTGTTAGGAGTGGGGCTTCAATCTTCAGCTGGCTGGCAGGAGCCGCCACTGGCATGTCATGTGACCTGTCAGTTGTCAGGCAGGCTGCCTTTGGCAAGTTTCAGAAACCGTTGATTTTTGACAGTTTTTGTGTTTTGTGTTCCTCCCTTTCTAGCTCATTTATTATGCATCTGTTGATATGATTATGTTCTTGTGTATGATTGATGTTTTGGGGACTGTTATCCCAATATAACCAGTCAAATGGCCGTGATCAGACTGGCAGCTTACAGGCGCTTGCTGGACGCTCATCCAGTCAGTCGCGGCTGATACTGCGAGTATAACGCGTTCCCTGTCAAATTCTGATATAGTTTACAATTGTTTATTTAGCATACGTCAATTATAGGCTAAGTTATTTTAATCCCGTTTACTGAAGTGGCCATAAACCTCACAATTCTTTCTTTCGTCATAAGATCCCACCGTTTAGTGGGGTCGGGTGGATAGGCTACTCAAACAGTCAGATCCCGGCACACACGTGACGTTACAAACAAGTTTATCTAAATATTTAGTTCAATTCATTATTAAAATATATATATATATGTAGTTCACAATATAGTAATTGAATATAATTCTATAATTAGTAAAAGTGTTTAACCATTAGGGAACAATAGAGAAAGATTCACTCACTGTTAGGCCTACTCTGTGGATAGATGGATACAGCGTCTGTAAGCTGCCAGTCTGATCACGGCCATTTGACTGGTTATATTGGGATAACAGTCCCCAAAACATCAATCATACTAAAGAACATAATCATATCAACAGATGCATAATAAATGAGCTAGAAAGGGAGGAACACAAAACACAAAAACTGTCAAAAATCAACGGTTTCTGAAACTTGCCAAAGGCAGCCTGCCTGACAACTGACAGGTCACATGACATGCCAGTGGCGGCTCCTGCCAGCCAGCTGAAGATTGAACCACTACTGATTGTTAGTACACAAAAGGGGACAACAGATGTCAGTATTTACACTTTTTATCTAATCAATTAAATACGCTCCAACACGGTGACACATAAAAGTTAGAATACACGCATAGTATATACATTTTAAACCACCATAAGACAACAGAACTTCACAGATATACACTGAGGTCAAGTTCCTCATTTAAGCCTGGATATTTAGTAGCCTGCAGGCGATATATCCAGAAAGCTTCCCGTTGATTTAGCTGTCTTTGTATATTACCTTTTCTTAAGGATAAAGGAATGTGGTCAATCCTACAAACCTGTAAAGTAGATTGGTCACTATTGTGATGTTCCCTATAGTGTCTTGCCATGGGATAGTTGGTGTTTCCTGTGCGGATTGCGGATTTATGTTCAGTCTATCCAGTAAACGCCGCTTAGTTCTTCCTATAAAATACTTTACATACATTCCTATCTATAAATGACAAAGGTAGTTTGACAATTTATAAAATGGTTAATGATGAATTCCTTTTGGGTACCAGCATCATGGAAATTTTTGTTTGTCTTACATTAGTACAATGATTCTAGTGATGGCATTTGTAAGACCCTATGGGCCTAGGGCCTAATGTTTGTTTTACTTCTGGTTTATAATTTTTATAATTATTTTCTTCCTATAAGCCAATTTGGATGGAAGCTCTTGGCATGTAAAATTGTGTTTCTGTCTGTCGGTTTTCTGTATACTGATGTATGTAGGGTTCTTTGGTTATCTTTTGAAATTGTCAAATCAAGAAAATTAATACACTTTTTGCTATATTCTAAAGACAACCTGATGTTTGGGTTAATGCTATTCAGATAACCATGAAATTCCTTCAACTCTGTTTCCGAGCCAGACCAAAACAGACATATATCATCAATATAACGTCCCCACCAAATAATAAACTTGCGAAAGACATTATTTTCTTGGTTCAAAACAAAGTCTTCCTCCCATTTGCCCAGGTACAGACCTGCATAGGAAGGGCTATAGCATGCCCCCGTGGCACAGCCTTTTGTCTGTTTAAAGATCTTATCCTGAAAGACAAAAATGTTATTAGTCAAGGTCCATTCTGTTAATGACAAGAAATCAGTCGGTGGCATTTCATGTTCAGGACGTCCTCTCAAAAAATATCTGAGTGCTGCTAGTCCCTGTTGATGGTCGATATTAGTATATAATGCTTCCACGTCCATAGTTACAAGGAGGGTTTCAGAGTCTATATCTTGTAGCTCCTTATTCTTGTTCAAAACATCAGTAGTATCCTGGACATATGCAGGGGTGAAGGTAGACTAGCAGCACTCAGACATTTTTTGAGAGGACGTCCTGAACATGAAATGCCACCGACTGATTTCTTGTTTATTCATTTTCTTTAAATAATCAATAATCTGATTTTCTTCTTAATTTTATTTTATGTAAGTTTTAAACTTTAAACATGTGTTGAACAATAAAGAATAACATAGTGAATAAAAGTTTATATTATTTGAAATAAAGTGTTAAATCACCAAGTATACAATTTTTAATCTAATAAAGGTGAAATGCGGTCTTACACAGTTAAATAAACCATATACAATAGTGAATAATAGTGCATATTATATTAAATAAGTTGTTAAATTACCATGTATACACATTTTAATCTAATACATCACGGTTATAGGGTCACACTGACGTACATAGATAAATAAAATATGAATTAGTGAATAATACTTCATATCATTTGAAATAAGATTATCAAGTATAAGTATTTTAATCGAATTCATCCGAGATATAGGGTCACGCCACAATATACTGACTTACACATATAAATAAAACGTAAATTAGTGAATAATAGTGCATATTATATTAAATAAGCTGTTAAATTATCAAGAATACATATTTGAATCTAATACATGGTGAAATAGGAACATGATGTGGATTCCACAATATAATGGCTTACAGATAAATAACCATATAGTGAATAATAGTGGATATTATATTAAATAAGTTGTTAAATTACCAAATATACACATTGTAATCTAATACATCACGATAGGGTCACACTGCGATATACTGACTTACATAAATAAATAAATCCCATAAATATTAGATAAATGAAATAATGTGTTAAATTACCAAGTATACAAACTGTAATCTGATAAATGTGAAATTAAAATTATTTTCGGATCTTGCTACCTTAATTCCCTCTATTTCTTATTGGAACAATATTTTTGATGATATTAATGGGCTGTATGTATGGTCACTCCCTTAGCAAATATTCTTCAGAAACGGAGAAGTTCGCCTATATTGACACATTCTGCTCCTTTTGTGAAGTTTCTGGTGAAACTATGGGCCATTTGTTTTGGGAGTGTCTGTTTGCTCAGTCTTTCTGAAGGAACAATGCCTTGAATGTCCAAAATGTGTTTTGTGATTTTTCCTGATCTCATGGGCATTCTTTTGGGGGTTTATATGAATGACAAGAATCTAATCGAAGCAAGTTTTTGTATAAACCTTCTTTTATTCATTAAAAAATGGTATATCCATAAATGTATAAAGTAAACCCCCTTTAACATCTTCAAACAAGCATTGAATTTTTATATGCAATCTCAATGTCAATTAATAAAAAAACTATAAAAAGATCTAGAATTTGTGCCATGTTTAATATTCTTTCTTTATATGTTTTCATCTTCACCCAGTGGTAGTTTTGGAAAGATTCCCTGATACAAGTGTAAAGTGCTTTGGGTGTACAGTAGTACATGAAAGCGCTATATACATGCCTGAATTCATTCACTTTTCTTTCTTTCTTTCTTTCTTTCTTTCTTTCTTTCTTTCTTTCTTTTGGGAAATATTTTCAATAGGTTATATATGAAGCTACTTTTATATCATTTCTCTTGTCAACTATTATGCCATAACTTGTTTATTATTTATTTGAAAGACAATAACGGAGGCGGATATTCGTTACTAATCGTAGCGGACGTGACGACATACGGAGTGGCTTGACTTGATCCAGATTCAAGTTTTGAACAACGGACCTGGAGATTCCTCTGAGGAAAACAAACAAACAAACAAGAAATTACTCCTAAAACTGTCTGGTGGTATCGTTTTGTATAGGTGAGTTAATTGTATCTCATATTTAATGTTTAATTGAGAGCACGTTGTTATTATTTTGTCTTCTTTGCCATTGTTAGATTACTGCAGTGTTTTTGCAGGTGGCCTAGAATATGTTTGATGTATGTTTGATATATGTTTGGAGTTTTAATATAGCTGGAGGTAGGGTATATAGATGGACAGGTAATTGTTTATCGTGGTCATTACTGTTGAGGTTTGACAATTAAACGCCTCAGTCAGTCAAGTAGGGGTGCAGTACCGCATTTAACCACACGAGGCGCATCAAGCGAATGAAAGTGTGTAGGCTAAAAAGCTTAATTTCCTCAGTGTTATTTTCTGAATCTGGTGTCTGAACTCAAGAAGAAATACTTAAATGCTAAACAGTCATGTTTCGTGATTAACAAAGACTAACGGAGATATCCCGTCTTTATTGTGCTCTGACTCTGTGCCTGAGTTTGATTGGACGATGGACTCTGTGCCTGAGTTTGATTGGACGATGGACTCTGTGCCTGAGTTTGATTGGACGATAGTAAACTAACGGATGAAGAAGAATCCGTGTGTTTTGAGGAGGTTTTCATCTCGTTATATGTGCGAAACTCCGCTTTTCTCTCAGTCTCTGCGCGGGACATTATTTCTGGAGTGTGTGTTTGTAGTGTGAAGAGTTTCTCCTGACATCAGGCGCGTGACCGTCATTGAGGTGTGTATCGCGCTGAGTCACTCCTGTAGCTCGAACCCTTTATCGGTATCGCTTCTCGGCCTTTTGGCTAAGATCAAGTGTAGTATCTGTTCTTATCAGTTTAATATCTGATACGTCCCCTATCCGGGGACCATATATTAAATTGATTTTTGGATCAGGGAGATGGAATAGGGGCTTGCTCCGTCCACTCCACGCATCGACCTGGTATTGCAGCACCTCCAGGAACGGTGTACCCCTCACGGGGAATAATATGTTAATAAAAGAAGGATTTTGTATGAATGAATGTAATGTATATAGTTTCGTGTGAGCTAGTGATGTAACGCTTGGTCATCAATTTTGTGATTAAGCATTGGTAAAAATGATGATGAGAAAATGCTTTTCATATTACTATTTCAATTTACTTATTCGAATAACAATTAAAAAAATATATTTTGTATAATATCAGGTCACGCTATTTTTATTTCTTAACTTTTTCTGAATGCATTTTTTTATATAATTTCAATTAACATTTTATTTTGATTTCAAGCAACAACTAATTTTATATGGTTTTAATTAATGATGTTAACCCTGGGTCAAGTAGAGTGCATTGCATTGTGGGATACATTATATTTTATAATGCACATTTTGGCGAGTGGCTCAGAAGTTGTTCAGATTTGGTGTAACTCACATTTGTATTAACATGTTAAATGTGTTAAAGGGTACCCCGATTAGTGCAGCATGTTGGCCTTATAAGGTTAAATTGGGCGTCAGCTATAAAAGGAGATACAAAAAAACTCCAAATGTTTATGTTTTTATTAAAAAAAGCCGAAAATCCGTTCACTCGTAGGCCGCCATATTTATTTACGTCTCAATGCACTCTGGGTAGTGACGTGTATAGGTTGTTGCCTGGTTGTAGCCTAGCCGCTCTAGCAGCTTCGGTTATTCATTTTCCAACGTACCGGCTAGCTAGCTACGTTTTGACAGGTAGCGAGATGAACACGTCTGCAGTTCAGCCTTTTCAGTTTGAACCCGAGCGCACCGTAGGCTTAAATCAGGAGAATAACGCAGAAGACGATAGGCCCACTCAAGATTATCAGAGTTGAGGAAGCGAGAGTAGGGCAAAACAGATGGTGTCTGTGCGGCTACTGCTTGCCCATGCCAAGCGAAAACGAGAGCGTTTGCTGTAAAGAGCTCCACTTTTTGTCAGCAGCTGTCCTGGGTAGGCTAAGCATAGAGCAGACGATCGTGCTATCGGTATAAATAGTTTAATAAGTCATCTACCGCCATCGTTTGCTTTATTTTCACCAAGCAGTCACTACGCACAGAAATACCCCCGAACCCCGAACCAAGTCAACACTGTTCTGCTCATCTACCTTTACATTTTTAATCTTACAATTACAAAATTGTTATTAATAATGAACTGCAGTTATTCATTAATAATTGAATTGCCTTGAACTACATATTTAAAATCTTAAATCTCATATAATTCTGATTTGCACTATTTTCTTCCCTCTCCAATTGTTAGTGTATATTTCTTTGTACATTTGTAAATTCTATGGTATTGTTATTCTGCATACTTTAGTATTTTTTTTAAATATGTCTTACTGTCCTTTGTTTTTATTCTGAGTGTTGTACTTTGAGAGCAAAGATTACCAGAGTCAAATGGCCAATAAAGCTGATTGTGATTCTGATGAGAATATATAGTATAACGCTATAAAAAGATGCTTTGGTTATATTTACAGATACTCCATGTAGCACAGTACAAGAAAACTTTAACGCAGTTTGTCTCAATCAAGATGTTTTATGGGCTGCCCTTGTCAGCCTCCATGACCGGCATAATGCTGGTCTACCAAATCGCAACCAGGTCACTAATAGGCAAGTCAAACTTGAACATGGTTACTTAAGTATGCCTACATGGTAGCCTACCTACACTGTAGCCTACAAATAGTGGAAAAAAAGTTAACTGGACTGTGCGCTTCCAGTGAAGGCTTCAGCTGTTTTAATGGTTAAGACAAACAGCTTAAATATTTTTTTCATAACATAATAGTATAATTTTTTAGGGAGAAGAGTCCGCAGAGTCATTCCATCATGTGCAGTTAAAAAAATAAGAAACGTCTACTCTGAACCAAGTGGAATCTGTACAGGGTTTGAATATGAAGACACTGATCATGCAGAAGTAGATGAGGCATGGAGGGATTTTAATGACCTATAGCTGAATAGTTGACATTTGAAGGCATTTTTACAAGAAAACAAGCTATGCAACAAAATAGGATATCATACTAAATGTTAGTTTAAAATTTTTTTTGCATGTACTCCAATATCAAATGTATGTTTGAAGTACTACGTGTGCTTGATTAGAATTAAAAACCAAAGATACTGTGCATTTGAACTATGCTGGTGTGTACGTCATGTGTTCGTAATGATGCAGCTACTTGAAACGTGAAAACTGCTGTGTTTGAAAAATGATCTGTGATCTGGATAGTCTCTCTTGTGAAGCCATGACATGTGTTGGATTAACTCTCATTTCCATTACCTGTTTTGAATCTAACACAGAGGAGAGAACATCTGCAATCATAGCTGTCATGTAGCTATAGTCCTTTTCAACAGGCACTGGTCTTGCTCTGAATGTCTTGTGGACTTTGCTCCATGAGATTTTGAACTTGGGTTCACCAACACTCTCCCCATCCTGAAAAACTGCCTGTTCAAAAACAGAAATATGGAAAATAGATACTAGGTGTTAGGAACAGTTTAGTGTGCAATAACCAGTGTCACATATGGGTGTAACAATATATCGTGCCACAATATATCGCAATACAAAAATGCAACAATACGTATCATGGATAGTCCCCCCCCCCCCATGAGAACATTGGTGATAGTGCCTGTTCCCTGGCCAGCCGTGTCGGTTGGTAACATGGTGTATTACAGATATCCACTTCTCTTTCAACACTTCGGCATTACCCTCACAGGTTTGTGCACTCCACCACAAATGATTTACCATGGATGGAATCCACTGTCCCAGGCCTTCACATTCCCTTCTCTTAGCTTCAGTTGCCAGTTTTTTGGACACTCCTTTTGCCACATGCCAAGGGTCAAATTCATGGTGTTTTTCTGGATTACTGACCCTCATTTCTTTGACGATTTGTGGATGTCTGTCAGTTGAGATGGCTGAGACCTTCACTCCATTTTCTTCTATGGTTTTGAGAGCTTCTTTAAAACCTTTGATTTCCTTGGTATTAGAGCTCGAAACTTGGGTGCAGCTAATTACCTTGAAGTCCAAAACCTTTTGGCTTTGCGCGTCTAAAAAAGTGTATGTACAGTATTTGGCTAAGTGCCAGAGTCACACCGGCCATCTCCACAGAGAACAACTTCTTGTGATTTCATTGTAGATAACACTGTACTCTGCTCTTTAATCCACTTTTTTTGAATGACAGGAAACTCAAACTTCTTCCTCAGTGATGTGTATGTGTCTTCATTAATTGTTTTGAGGTTCATGTTACTACAGAAACACTCAAATTTAGCAAAATGGATGCCACTGAAGAAAACTGATGCTGTAAAAAGCAGGTTTCCTGTCCCTTTGGTCCCACTCAGAGTAGGCTGAGACCGCCATCTGTAACTACAGTTGTTAGCACATGTGATCTCAAGTGTCAACTGTGATCCTTCAATTTTTAACTTTTTCACTTCTTCCTGGACAATCAGGGAGCCACACTTTAAAAAACGCTGAAGCAATTGGTTTAACTGTTCCTCAAAAACTAGAAAAACCCTCATTTCTTTATGCGTGTTTGTTGAAGCTTGTGATTCCTGGGTGCTTTGAGAAAACTCAGATGAACTTACAATGTATTCCGGATCAAAGTGACTGCACTGTGGTTGACTGTTCGCCAAGTTCATCATCTGAGAGGAACAGATCTTGGGAGTTATCAATGTCATCCTCATGTACACGTTTGCCCATCTCAATTTCATGTTTATCTGTGTAACTATGGTCCTTTTTGACCGGGTAGTCCACATCAGCTGGCCACTGTACCGCTGCATCTGACTGGTTAACATCCGTCTGCGTTGCTGCATCAACCATACTAGGAGAACACTGTAGGCCTAACGTTACAGTGGATTCATTAACAGCATCTGGTGGATTGTCGGTTACCTACATGATCGGCGTAGTGTCCGATGATTCGTCTTCCGCGACTGCAGGAGCGGGTTGTTTACATCCTAGCAGTAGAGTGTCCAGAGTCGCTTGCCTTTGTCGTTTGTTAGCGCGGCTTTCACTCGCTATGCGTGGACGCTTGCTATGCTTCTTGTGGGGGAAAATTGAAGGCACGTTATTTGGTTTTATTCTTCGCTTGTAACTAGCTGCACCTGTGAGCTCTTTTAGCCGACTACATGCCTCAAACGCATCAGGGCTGAAGTGACGGGAACACAGCCGTGGGTCTTTAAGGAGTTGTACTAGCAACTTCCCACTCTTTTCTTATTTTCTTCTCCTTGGGAAAGGAGTGGAGGCTTACATCACTCCCCCTGTTGCCTTTGGACTGGAAATTACAACCAAATGCTGCACAATGTGGCATTATATTCACTTTTCGGATGTAGCTACAGTTAAACTTAGCGCCATTAGCTCACCTCTCTCTGTTCTGAACACAACCGACACAACCAATATGCGTCATCGACCCAGAATGCATTGCGCGTGCAAAAATAATGGCTGCCTTCGTAGTTTAAATTCTGTAAACACTTTGAGGATTTTTTAAATAACGAAAATATTTTATGTATTTCTAATTGTATATTTTTGTAGGAGAGAACAGTTGTAGCATAATTAGGGCTTTGTGTCTTAATAATCGGGGTTCCTTTTAAACACTCAACAGATTTAACTCTGCAATCAAGATAACAAGTCTCCATCTACTCAAACATGTATGCTTGATCAGCTAAGTTAGCTATTGATGGGTTAAGTTGTCATCAGTGGGTAGCTATTGTACAGCAGCGCACACGCACGCACGCACGCGCACACACACACACACACACACACACACACTGTGGTTTAAGTGTTAGACTTAAGAGGTTTGTACTACCCAGAGAGAGCTATGCAGTTTTGCATTAGTATTTCCTCTTAGTATAGCAGTTTTTCAGATCGGACAAACATCCACAAATAATAGCACTGCAGGAAAAGCAAACTTTAATGACAAGAGCAATAAGGATAATTCAGTAGGCATTCATGCATGCACAAAACAAATGTGTGTAAATCTTTTTTATAATGTTGAACCGACAAATTGCATTGAAAAGAATGGTTTGTTCTTACATCTTTGTTTCACAAAATGTTTCCTTCATTGCAGTTTGCTTCGTATAAAAACCTTATATAAGACTGTGACAATTGAAGAGTTTGGTTCCAAAACGCAATAAATCCATTTTGATTCATTTGAGTAAAAATGTGTTTTCTTTACCAAGAAAGTGGAAAGATGAAAAACACTATTTTCTGTTTCAAACTTTCACAAAGCATTTATAGGTTATAATAACAAAAAAATTTAAATCAAGGTTTTGATTTTCAAAGATTTATTATAAAAACGGATTTTTTCCCCCAAAATGCAATAAATCCATTTAAAAAAAAATCTAAATGCAATTAATCCATTGAATCAATATAAAAGTTATTTTTCAGATTGAAACTATTGAAAATACACAACAAAGTAAGTTTATTATTATAATATTTTTAGTAAGTTTTCACAGACAAAAACACGTAGGTTACTTTCACAAAGATTCACATATTATAGTATGTTGTACTTGTTTAGGCCTATAAGATTTTTTTTAAAGATTTTTTTTTACTCAACCCAAAGCCCTGTTGAGCAAGGTCACCACAAGCTATTGATAGGTAAAGGAATAGCTATTAGCTCACAGTGACTTGCTCAACAGGGCTGTGTGTTGAATAATGCCAGAGTTATGCTTCAAGTTTTAAACAATGAATAAAATTCACATTCATTTTATATACACTGAATTTGTTGTCTTGTGTATACTATAAATCCATTGCAATAATATAAAATGTGTAAAACTGTTCAAAATAGAACTGTAAAGAAGATTGAAAACTGATTTGCACGACACCTGTTGAATTAACTACAGAAAATTACATTCATATTTAAAACATCTTTGTTGTATTGATTGTCTTGTGCATACTATAAATCCATTGCATTAATATAGCAATATTCTTTGTAAAAATATTCAACAGAACTTATCATTCATTAAGAAATCATTGAATGGTCACTCTCAAAAGGCTGACACAATGGGCAGCTAGGCTACTCTTCATGACTGTCGACGTTGTTCGTCTGTGACTGGGAGAGTGCGTTATCATAGAAGCCACACACATTGGCACTCGCACCATTTTCAGAGAGCAAGTTCAGCACATCCTTCCTTTTTTCTTCTTTCACTGTGCTCGAGTGGCAAAGTATTATGCACAAAGTATTAGGCCAAGAAGCATTTGTCCTCCTCCCGAGTGCCTCATCTTCATAATCTCCTCACGTAAATTATTCGATTTCGATGCCTTACGTTTCTTACCCACTGCAGAAACAACCACAGGTTCATCAACGCTGTCAAAATTATTCATTTTTTTGTTTGTTTGTTGATGGCCCAGTCTGTTGTGATTGGTCTGCTCTGATTGGTCAGGTGGCCCAGTCTGTTGTGATTGGTCAGATGGCCCAGTCTGTTGTGATTGGTCAGATGGCCCAGTCTGTTGTGATTGGTCAGATGGCCCAGTCTGTTGTGATTGGTCTGCTCTGCTTTGATTGGTCAGATGGCCCAGTCTGTTGTGATTGGTCTGCTCTGCTTTGATTGGTCAGATGGCCCAGTCTGTTGTGATTGGTCTACTCTGCTCTGATTGGTCAGATGGCCCAGTCTGTTGTGATTGGTCTGCTCTGCTTTGATTGGTCAGATGGCCCAGTCTGTTGTGATTGGTCAGATGGCCCAGTCTGTTGTGATTGGTGTACTCTGCTTTGATTGGTCAGATGGCCCAGTCTGTTGTGATTGGTCTGCTCTGCTTTGATTGGTCAGATGGCCCAGTCTGTTGTGATTGGTCTGCTCTGCTTTGATTGGTCAGATGGCCCAGTCTGTTGTGATTGGTCAGATGGCCCAGTCTGTTGTGATTGGTCTGCTCTGCTCTGATTGGTCAGATGGCCCAGTCTGTTGTGATTGGTGTACTCTGCTTTGGTTGGTCAGATGGCCCAGTCTGTTGTGATTGGTGTACTCTGCTTTGATTGGTCAGATGGCCCAGTCTGTTGTGATTGGTCAGATGGCCCAGTCTGTTGTGATTGGTCTGCTCTGCTTTGATTGGTCAGATGGCCCAGTCTGTTGTGATTGGTCAGATGGCCCAGTCTGTTGTGATTGGTGTACTCTGCTTTGATTGGTCAGATGGCCCAGTCTGTTGTGATTGGTCAGATGGCCCAGTCTGTTGTGATTGGTCTGCTCTGCTTTGATTGGTCAGATGGCCCAGTCTGTTGTGATTGGTCTACCGCTCACAGCGTGTGTTTCTAATTAACTGCAGTGCACATGTGGGAACTGCATCTTTAACTGTAAGTTGTCATCGATGGGTAGCTATTGTACAGCAACACACACACACACACACACACACACTGTGGTTTAAGTGTTAGACTTAAGAGGTTTGTGCTACCCAGAGAGAGCTATGCAGTTTTGCATTAGTATTTCCTCTTAGTATAGCAGTTTTTCAGATCGGACAAACATCCACAAATAATAGCACTGCAGGAAAAGCAAACTTTAATGACAAGAGCAGTAAGGATAATTCAGTAGGCATTCATGTATGCACAAAACAAATGTGTGTAAATCTTTTTTTATAATGTTGAACCGACAAATTGCATTGAAAAGAATGGTTTATTCTTACATATTTGTTTCACAAAATGTTTCCTTCATTGCAGTTTGCTTCGTATAAAAACCTTATATAAGACTGTGACATAGGGCTGCTCGATTATGGCATAAATCATAATCACTATTATTTTGGTCAATATTGTATTTAACATGATTACAAGTGGGCCATATGACTAAAACCTTATTCAAATAATTGATTTAACAATAGAGATATATTTGCTGGAAATAAGGATGCTATGATATCTAAATTTTACAAACTGGCAAAATTTCACAATTCTCAATATCAATTTCAATACCACTAACTAATGTTGGTAAAAAAAAGTCCTCAAAGTATTTAAAATAAGTAAACGGTCAGTAGACAAAAAACTAATTGCAAACTTTAAGACAGAGACAACAGAAAAAGGATACAAATGAAACAAACAGTGCTGTAAGTTTTTCCATTCAACTCTGTAAGTATTCAGCTACCTACACCAGATATTGAATAATCAAATGTAAAATACAAACAGTATAGTCTCCACTGTAAGAATCAAACTTTATTAAAACTACAAAAGTTATTCAGTCAAGAGCAGTGAGTGATTTTCTGTCTTTTGTTGTCGTATCCACAGAAAACAACCTGAGGAGCAGCTTGAGTTCTCTTTCGTGCTCTTATAACTCTTTTTATTATAAAGCACGCCCCATTGTATTTTTATTTATTATTTTATTAGAGTCACGTTACATGATTTTACTGATTCGCGTGTTAAGTTGGGGCTTTTAAGGAGAAGCGAAAATGCACCGCTGCAAAGAAAAGAAATGGAATGGGGAAGAATTATCATTTTTATCTCGATTATAGCATTTTCATAATAGTTGGAAGCTGAAATCGATTAATTGCACCGCCTTACTATAGCCGCGTTTCCACCGCAGAAACTATCTCCAAGAACTAGCCACTTTGGGCCAGTACTCTGTGTGTTTTGACTGCGGGGAACTATGTTCTAAATTAAGTAAATCTTTCCAGGTAAAAATTTCCCCTTCAGAAAGTCCCTGCTGAAGAGTTAGTACTTTTTCAAAGTTCAGGAACTTTCGGGGGTGGGACTTGGGCGCTGAACATGCTGATGGGTTGAATTCATGCTGTATTTTGATTGGTTGACTCTACACAGCATTTCATTTCAACCACCATTTTTAAAAATGTGTTGTGGTGAGTGCAGTGCTACATCCCCGGACTAATTTGGCTAATCTTCACAGTACATTAGACCGCGGTGGAACAAGCAATGGGGCTGGGGGGAAAAGTTCCTGGGACAAATTGTTCCGGGTAATTTCGGTGGACTTATGACATTACTGTTTTTTGTTAAATTATGCTGGTCAATAAATCAAGAATTTATTGTCAGAACAAGAACTCGAAATCAAGCATCTGTTTTCTTTATTAAAAAATTTAAAAAATTGCTCAATTACTTTTTTACAGTGTATCCCTCACAGTTAAGTTTTCGTCCATAACAAAAAAGGCATCTGCTATGACTGAAGTCTATTGTTAACATCAGTTGTCAACCCCAGTACCAGCTGTTGAGATCATTAACTACTCTATAGTTCTTGTTTCTTCTGATATGATCGCAAGCATGACAGGCCTGGTCAGGACCAAAGAAGCTTCCACTTGAAACAAAATGTTCCCTCCAGGAGAAGTACTGCCTGTACAAATCATCATTTTGGTCCAGAAGCTTTAGATGTTCAGCTAGTTCTTTGGTGGAGTTAAAGTCATGCACATGGACAAAGGCACTTCCGGGTATGAATTCCTCATAGTTCTTTCTGGGTGGGCCGAGGACCACGGGAACAGTGCCGAGAGATAGAGGGTTGTACAGTTTTTCTGTAATGTAGTCTTTATGGATGGAGTTCTCAAAGGACAGGTAGAATTTACAGCTGGACACCACATCTGAATAATCTTGATCACTGATGCGTCTGTTGAAGTGATTTCCGTAGGTTTCTATTCTGATGTGTTTTTTTAACTCTCCATAGTATTTTGACCGCTCATGGAATGACTTCCAGTTACTTACAATCCAGCAAACAAGTTTATTCTTATGCGGGATTTCCTCATGTTTCTTTCCACCAGTGTTCTCTGAGATTCGCCCGTAGGGGACCATGATGTCTGAATCTTTTCTGTAAGTCAGGGTCAGATTAAACAGATTGTTTAGGTTTGAACGCTGTCCTGAGTTACTGGGAGATTCCATGTTCATCCAGACCCATTTCTGGAATGGAGGTCGTGGCAGTTTCGGCATGTTGGATAAGTCCCCATAGATGTTTCGATGATGAAATAAAATGCCATGTGCTCTGTTAAACTGATTTTTGTCGACTGTCAAGTGGCAGCCATGGATGTCGTACATTGAACTACACACTCCTAAATCAAACTGTTGCCCAAAAGGCCACATCCAGATCAGGAGAATGGTGTCTAGACCGTCTCCCTGCGATGAAGCCGCTTCTGATTGTGATAACTGGTGTCTGAGAGAGGTGAAGTTCACCATACAGGTGTTGTTCACTATTTGGATTTGATTTGGCCTCTCTAGAGCGTTGATGCAGATGTTTCCGCAGACATCATGTTTGGGAACGGCTGGACTGTTTAGCCAGTTTACTGACGGCTCAAAGTACACATAGAATATTCCTGAGAAACATATCATCAAAACCACTGCGATGAAGAGGTTCTTACAGGATCTGGAGGAGTTTTGGGACTCCATCTTTGACCTTCTGTGGAGAGAGCATGATTAAGTGCTGGTGTTTAAATATATTTTTAGATTTGTGTCAGAACTGCTCTGATTAGCTCTATAATTCATATCACAGGAAGAATATATTTTTTCATAAACCATGAAAGGCTACTCAAGGGCACATGGTTTTTAAGGACACAGATATAACTCAGGTTTTTTTTAATGGAACTTTTTAGGGTTACCTTTGAGTGTATGTGTGTGTCTGAAAGTTGTAGTAATTATAAAAAGACAATCTGCTCATTTGGAGATCAACAAATTGGATGTTTATAAGACAATATCTTGCACTTAAGCAAGGTTACTACAGGTTACACATTGAGTTGACAGTTTGAACGTTCTTGTTTTCCCTTAAGATCTGAGGTGAATTATCCATTGGTGCTTTCAGTACAGCTACAAATGGAACACTAAATGATGTACTAAATTATACATTTAGACATTACTGTTGGACTTAGGAAACAAGAGCTGCATGCGCGTCAACGGCAGAGTGAAACATTGCTGCTTGTTTGAACCTCACGCCATACAAAAAATGTATCGGCTCGACTCAAATGAAGCTCAGAACGAATACATTTTCACGTCAAGAACACGCTACCTATAAACAGCGCAGTGAGAACTGTTTGAGTTCGGTGCAGAGTTCTCCGATACCAACCACAAATGTCTCTGTGATTTTAATCAAGTTTTAAGTCAGATGAAACTGTGCTGACATTCTCAACACAGATGTGGAAATCAGGAGAAACATTGTGCCACACATACATCGATCCAGTAGTAGTAACACTAACTGTAATCATGGTATTGAGACAGAAATGTGGCATATATTGAATTTTATTATGTTATTGTCAGGGTCCTGCCCTGACAGTGTTGTCTTTCATGTCTCTGTTCAATGTTTCTTTGTTTGTCTTGTGTCTGAGCACATGGGTCCGTGTTGGCCATGTGTCTGTGTTTATCTGCACCACCGCAAGGATTGGCAGATCCTTGCACCCCTCCAGAGTTCAACTGCAGTGACTGCCATAGACATAATATAGAGCTAAACGCCCTATTGGCCGCTGGTCACAAGAAATGTGGCCGCCATCTTTAACCGGTCATACTCCTAGTTGCATACCAGCAATTAAGATGCCAGAGCACTGTACAGCATATTCCTGCTCAAATCGGCGGACCATCGCAAATAAGGGCTTGGGGAATTACTTTTAAAGTAAAATTTAACATTAGCGTACTATTGGTTGTATTTTGTGAATAAAATATTACAAGAGAGTCGAGTGGCAGTCAACTCACCCCAGAGTCAGTCAGTCGAGTGGCAGTCAAGTCATCCCAGAGTCAGTCGGTCGAGTGGCAGTCAAGTCACCCCAGAGTCAGTTGGTCGAGTGGCAGTCAAGTCATGCCAGAGTCAGTCGGTCGAGTCAGTCGGTCGAGTGGCAGTCAAGTCACCCCAGAGTCAGTCGGTCGAGTGGCAGTCAAGTCACCCCAGAGTCAGTCAGTCGAGTGGCAGTCAAGTCACCCCAGAGTCAGTCAGTCGAGTGGCAGTCAAGTCACCCCAGAGTCAGTCAGTCGAGTGGCAGTCAAGTCATCCCAGAGTCAGTCGGTCGAGTGGCAGTCAAGTCATCCCAGAGTCAGTCGGTCGAGTCAGTCGGTCGAGTGGCAGTCAAGTCATCCCAGAGTCAGTCGGTCGAGTGGCAGTCAAGTCACCCCAGAGTCAGTCAGTCGAGTGGCAGTCAAGTCATCCCAGAGTCAGTCGGTCGAGTGGCAGTCAAGTCATCCCAGAGTCAGTCGGTCGAGTGGCAGTCAAGTCATCCCAGAGTCAGTCGGTCGAGTGGCAGTCAAGTCATCCCAGAGTCAGTCGGTCGAGTGGCAGTCAAGTCATCCCAGAGTCAGTCGGTCGAGTGGCAGTCAAGTCATCCCAGAGTCAGTCGGTCGAGTGGCAGTCAAGTCATCCCAGAGTCAGTCGGTCGAGTGGCAGTCAAGTCATCCCAGAGTCAGTCGAGTGGCAGTCAAGTCATCCCAGAGTCAGTCAGTCGAGTGGCAGTCAAGTCATCCCAGAGTCAGTCAGTCGAGTGGCAGTCAAGTCATCCCAGAGTCAGTTGGTCGAGTGGCAGTCAAGTCATCCCAGAGTCAGTCGGTCGAGTCAGTCGGTCGAGTGGCAGTCAAGTCATCCCAGAGTCAGTCGGTCGAGTCAGTCGGTCGAGTGGCAGTCAAGTCATCCCAGAGTCAGTCGGTCGAGTGGCAGTCAAGTCACCCCAGAGTCAGTCGGTCGAGTGGCAGTCAAGTCACCCCAGAGTCAGTCAGTCGAGTGGCAGTCAAGTCATCCCAGAGTCAGTCGGTCGAGTCAATCGGTCGAGTGGCAGTCAAGACATCCCAGAGTCAGTCGGTCGAGTGGCAGTCAAGACATCCCAGAGTCAGTCGGTCGAGTGGCAGTCAAGTCATCCCAGAGTCAGTCAGTCGAGTGGCAGTCAAGTCACCCCAGAGTCAGTCAGTCGAGTGGCAGTCAAGTCATCCCAGAGTCAGTCGGTCGAGTCAGTCGGGCGAGTGGCAGTCAAGTAATCCCAGAGTCAGTCGGTTGAGTGGCAGTCAAGTAATCCCAGAGTCAGTCGGTCGAGTGGCAGTCAAGTCATCCCAGAGTCAGTCGGGCGAGTGGCAGTCAAGTAATCCCAGAGTCAGTCGGTTGAGTGGCAGTCAAGTAATCCCAGAGTCAGTCGGTTGAGTGGCAGTCAAGTAATCCCAGAGTCAGTCGGTTGAGTGGCAGTCAAGTAATCCCAGAGTCAGTCGGTCGAGTGGCAGTCAAGTCATCCCAGAGTCAGTCGGTCGAGTCAGTCGGTCGAGTGGCAGTCAAGTCATCCCAGAGTCAGTCGGTCGAGTCAGTTGGTCGAGTGGCAGTCAAGTCATCCCAGAGTCAGTCGGTCGAGTCAGTCGGTCGAGTGGCAGTCAAGTCATCCCAGAGTCAGTCGGTCGAGTCAGTCGGTCGAGTGGCAGTCAAGTCATCCCAGAGTCAGTCGGTCGAGTGGCAGTCAAGTCATCCCGGAGTCAGTCGGTCGAGTCAGTCGGTCGAGTGGCAGTCAAGTCATCCCGGAGTCAGTCGGTCGAGTCAGTCGGTCGAGTGGCAGTCAAGTCACGCCAGAGTCAGTCGGTCGAGTTAGTCGGTCGAGTGGCAGTCAAGTCACCCCAGAGTCAGTCGGTCGAGTGGCAGTCAAGTCACCCCAGAGTCAGTCGGTCGAGTGGCAGTCAAGTCATCCCAGAGTCAGTCGGTCGAGTCAGTCGGTCGAGTGGCAGTCAAGTCATCCCAGAGTCAGTCGGTCGAGTGGCAGTCAAGACATCCCAGAGTCAGTCGGTCGAGTGGCAGTCAAGTCATCCCAGAGTCAGTCGAGTGGCAGTCAAGTCATCCCAGAGTCAGTCAGTTGAGTGGCAGTCAAGTCATCCCAGAGTCAGTCGGTCGAGTGGCAGTCCAGTCACCCCAGAGTCAGTTGGTCGAGTGGCAGTCCAGTCACCCCAGAGTCAGTCGGTCGAGTGGCAGTCAAGTCATCCCAGAGTCAGTCAGTTGAGTGGCAGTCAAGTCATCCCAGAGTCAGTCGGTCGAGTGGCAGTCAAGTCATCCCAGAGTCAGTCGGTCGAGTGGCAGTCAAGTCATCCCAGAGTCAGTCGGTCGAGTGGCAGTCAAGTCATCCCAGAGTCAGTCGGTCGAGTGGCAGTCAAGTCATCCCAGAGTCAGTCAGTCGAGTGGCAGTCAAGTCATCCCAGAGTCAGTCAGTCGAGTGGCAGTCAAGTCATCCCAGAGTCGATTAAGAAATTTTTTGCCACCCCGGAAGTAGAAGAGGAGGGCACATGTTGTGCAGTTAAATGCCCTTCTATCAGAGGTCCCAAGTCCCACTGGTCCAGGAGGGTCTGACTCAGGCGCCCCAGAGTCCAGTCGTCGCAGAGGAGCCGATTCTGATGGTCCCTAGTCCAGTGGTCCCGGAGGACCAGAGTCGAGAGGCCCTTAGTCCAGAGCTCAGCGAACTCAGCGATTTTGAGAAGCACCCCAGTTCTCCTATTGTGTGCCCTTCCCTACTATTTGTCCTGTCAATACGCTGATTTTACGCAGCCGTTATTTTGAAAGCGAAAGCCAGGCTCCGGTGGGAAGAAAACTGGAAGTGTCGCCTTAATACACCATCGCATTCGCGACTCTCCTGTGATTAATGTTTAAACTAGAAATTAGTTATTCTAAAACTGTACATACATTTCTTTCATACTTTAGACTATATACACTGAAATTAATTTACATATATATATATTCAGAAAGTAAAAAAAGTAAAAAAAGCTGCAGGAACGAACTATATACATATCCTATATTGGATATTAACATCCAACAGTGTAAATCGCGGCAGCAGCTTCAGTCCAAGGCATTGTCTTTACTTCCGGGGTTCTTCCCACCGGAGCCTCACTTTCAAAATGGCGGATGCGTGAAATCAGCTTATGATTTGTTTCCGCTAATCTCTGCATTTGGGCCCTCTCTCGTTCAGAATTCATGAGTTATTAATGTAGTCAATGTATTAAATGAGTAATGGTATTCGATATTCTAGTTTTTAAATGAGAAGTTTTTGTGCATTTGTATTTATACAAAATATGTTTAGGCTACTGTATTTTTTTAAAAATTACAAATACCACAAACACGATATAATTACTTTTTACTATGGTAGTGAGGTCGGTGCCATCCGAGAGTTTAGCAGTGGTTATCATGATCTACAAATATATGATGCTATGGAAGAACAATTTTAATGAGTAGAGTTCTGACTCGGTCAAAGTATTTAAGTTGTACCCTATAAAATTTAGGTTGTTACGATTTTTATAGATTGTTAATGTTCTGTTAATGAAAATTTACATACCGACATTCTCATTTGTATTACGAGCGAGTGTTCTGTAAAAAAATACAAACGTGCGCAGGCGTGGTCTTTTTTTTTTTTTTACAAAATGACATCGCCAACTACTAGCTTTTTTGCTGATCTGTTTGAACAATAATTTATTTTTTTAATGTTGTCATCTGTACAAAAATAAAACTTTTCCATTTTTACTACAATGTCGTCATGTAAACATTCCCTCAAGCTACTGTGATATATGCAGTTCCAAGAAAAAAAAACATGTAATATAATAAATATTATCATTAATAATTATTGTTGATACTACCAAACCAGATGCTAGTGCAACCGTATTAGTGCCATTGGTGCTACTGTTAGTTTCAGCCCTGACATGATCCTTCAGAAATCATTTTAATATACTGATTTGCTGCTCAACAAATATTTCAGATTATTATCAATGTTGAAAACAGTTTTTGCTGCTTCATAATTTTGTGGAAACCATGACATAAATTCTTTAAGTATTCTTTGATGAATATAAAATAAAAAAGCAACATTCATCTTTTGTTACATTATAAATGTATTTGTCACAAATGATCAGTGCATCCTTGCTGAGTAAGTATTCATTTATTACAGTAATTGATTTTTATATTTCTTAAGGCATCATGACTTGATTCATCTGATGTTTAAAGTGGTGTGGATTCAAAGGAGATTCAGTTTTGTTCATATTAAATGTGCATTAATTGTTCCTAATGATTACAAATATCATCAGATTTACTGCAACTCTGAAATACCCTTTAAGGTTTTAGTATTAAACGAGAAAAACACTCACCTGTGATGTTCTGTCAGATAATCCACAGTATTAAATCATCTTTCGTTACAATCACAAGTACAAGTTCTTTGCCTTTTGCTTTATACTCCAGAAATGCAACACAAATGGTGTAATTGTCAATGCGTGATAGAAAGATTTACAATAGATCTTATCAACTCTTAATCCCTCCCACAGCTCTGCATCACATTCACCACATATGAAAGAACACGGAAAAAATGACAACTGTCGAAAATATTTAATGTTACAGAATCAACCTAAATCCATTCTTATTTAATTGTCTTTTGCATTTAATTTTATCTTAATCTTTTTGTGTTTGGCCTACATGAATAATTAATGCATTAACTGAAACTAGGCTGCCTTGGATGTGTTAGTTTGTGTTTTTGAGGTAGAAGAGTAGGAATCATTTATTTAGAAAACATTTATTGATAAATGCGCAGTAAAGTTGGAAATATAGCCTAATGATGCACATTTTGTGAGGTTATTGTGCTGAAGTAGAGCTTGTGTGGTTAGTTTGTAGAATGGTGTCATGACAGACAGTAGTGCATGCAGTTACGAAAACCGATGCTAAAGTAGGAAGTTAATTATTTCTACATGTTAGAAAGTAAGTTAACAGCGAACATTGAGTATTGTTTTTATACTCTGTTGGGCAAAATGGTTAAATTAGAGACAATTACATTTAGACAACAATATTTTGGAAATCTAGTGCGATTGCAAATGTGTCTGCCAAGACTGAACATTGGTGGATGTTTGTTATCGGTGGTTTCTGAAAGTGCGTCATTGAGTATCTGGGCAATGCAGGTTAGTTTGGGTAAAATAAAGAGTTTTTATTTAAATTTGGTTTTATTGAATAAAAAACACATGTTTAAGATCTAAATGTTTAAGATCTGAGTAGGAGACGGCAGACTAAATTGGACAACATGCAGAATTTGATGCGTGCCAACCAACTGAAGAACTGAACTGGTCACAGCTGTGGTTGTGTGTTCCTCCGTGTGTATCTGATAATGGGGTTGTGCGGTGTGTGAATCATGGTTGTGTAGTTCACAGCAGGAAATTGTCCGTCTATCAGATCAAAGTTGTACATTCTCAGCAACGTCGACCAGATTGTTTTTATCTGCACGTAAGCAAAATTTTCTCCAATGCAACGGTGACGGCCTGTAAAAGATCAACCAGGAATACCACAAGCATTAACATCTCAGTATGACACAGAAACACATTTCACATCAATCCTTAACTAGGCTTATATCATAAAGAGTCATGAAATATCATGTTATATCATTTTTTCCCCACAAGAAGTCGGCAAAGACTCCCAATCTAAGATATTTTGAGCAGAATTAAAAGGGTTATGTGTGAAATAGTGAGAATTTAAGTTGAAATAATGTGAGGAATGTGCTTAAATTACTATTTATTAATTGATTAAACCTAGTAACTTGAAGGTAAATAAAATTAAAAATTGCAAATTATCTACAAAAAAAAAGCAAAATAAAAATAAAATAAGCTTTGTGGACAAAAAAAATTAAGTATAATTTTAGGGCTTCGGGTCATTTCTACCCGCGAGGGAAAGATAAACGGCCTGTCCATTCAAAATCACTATCTCACCTGCTCCAAAGGGGATGTTTTTGAAGGTGCATTTTGACATATTGTATACATTTTACCATTTATGCACAATAAACCACGAAAAGACCTCAATTTGTCTGAATTACTGGCAGCTTTCTGTGCGAGCGCTTTGTGTGTTTGTTTCCAGTTCATGAGGTCTGAGCGCTTTAAACGAGCCGCTCATTGGAAAGCACGTTCTCTCACCGGCTCCAAACGGGATGTAGGCGAACTTCTCTCCGGCTGCAGGGTTGTCGTTGAGGTATCGGTCCGGGTTAAACTCCTCACGCTCTTCCCAGGTGTCCTTGAGACGGTGGTTCACTGTAGGAGACACACACACCTGGTGTCCCGGCGGGATGATGTATTCACCCACTCTCTGTGGAGGAAGCAGAAACATGCAGGTCAGGACAAAGCATTTTATGCCTTTAAAGGGACACTCCAATTTTTTTTGGAAAAAGGTAGCACTTTTAGCATAGCTTAGCATAGATCATTGAATCTGATTAGACCGTTAACATCTCTCACAAAAATGACCAAAGACGGAAAATGAAAAGTTGCGATTTTCTTGGACATTATAGTTCCTAGCCATATTGTCCTAGAAAATCGCAACTTTTCATTTTCCGTCGGTCTTAGTCAAGTTTTAAATAGAAAAAATATCAAAACTATTTGGTCATTTTTTTGAGAGAGATGCTAACGGTCTAATCAGATTCAATGATCTATGCTAAGCTATGCTAAAAGTGCTACCGCCAGACCCGGAGATCGGCTGAATGGATTCGAAAACGGTAAAACTCGACAGTTTAACTCTAGGGGAGCTGGAAAATGAGCCTATTTCCAAAAAAATGGTGTGTTCCTTTAACACCAGCAGAATTTGAAATTAACTTTTTCAATCACCGGCCAATTTGGCTACTGAATTTAAGTTACCGGCCATTCAAAACTTCTACTAGCCAAAAAAAATAATAATTAACTACGTCACATTATTTGTGTGTGTGTATATATATATATATATATATATATATATATATATATATATATATATATATATACAGGTCCTTCTCAAAAAATTAGCATATTGTGATAAAGTTCATTATTTTCCATAATGTAATGATAAAAATTAAACTTTCATATGTTTTAGATTCATTGCACACCAACTGTAATATTTCAGGTGTTTTATTGTTTTAATACTGATGATTTTGGCATACAGCTCATGAAAACCCAAAATTCCTGTCCCAAAAAATTAGCATATCATGAAAAGGTTCTCTAAAAGAGCTATTAACCTAATCATCTGAATCAACCAATTAACTCTACACACCTGCAAAAGATTCCTGAGGCTTTTAAAAACTCCCAGCCTGTTTCATTACTCAAAACCGCAATCATGGGTAAGACTGCCGATCTGACTGCTGTCCAGAAGGCCATCATTGACACCCTCAAGCAAGAGGGTGAGACACAGAAAGACATTTCTGAACAAATAGGCTGTTCCCAGAGTGCTGTATCAAGGCACCTCAGTGGGAAGCCTGTGGGAAGGAAAAAGTGTGGCAAAAAACGCTGCACACCGAGAAGAGGTGACCGGACCCTGAGGAAGATTGTGGAGAAGGACCGATTCCAGAGCTTGGGGGACCTGCGGAAGCAGTGGACTGAGTCTGGAGTAGAAACATCCAGAGCCACCGTCCACAGGCGTGTGCAGGAAATGGGCTACAGGTGCCGCATTCCCCAGGTCAAGCCACTTTTGAACCAGAAACAGCGGCAGAAGCGCCTGACCTGGGCTACAGAGAAGCAGCACTGGACTGTTGCTCAGTGGTTGCATGTCATTCGGAAATCAAGGTGCCAGAGTCTGGAGGAAGACTGGGGAGAAGGAAATGCCAAAATGCCTGAAGTACAGTGTCAAGTACCCACAGTCAGTGATGGTCTGGGTTGCCATGTCAGCTGCTGGTGTTGGTCCACTGTGTTTTATCAAGGGCAGGGTCAATGCAGCTCGCTATCAGGAGATTTTGGAGCACTTCATGCTTCCACCTGCTGAAAAGCTTTATGGAGATGAAGATTTCATTTTTCAGCACGACCTGGCTCCTGCTCACAGTGCCAAAACCACTGGTGAATGGTTTACTGACCATGGTATTACTGTGCTCAATTGGCCAGCCAACTCTCCTGACCTGAACCCCATAGAGAATCTGTGGGATATTGTGAAGAGAAAGTTGAGAGACGCAAGACCCAACACTCTGGATGAGCTTAAGGCCGCTCTCGAAGCATCCTGGGCCTCCAGAACACCTCAGCAGTGCCACAGGCTGATTGCCTGCATGCCACGCCGCATTGAAGCAGTCATTTCTGCAAAATGATTCCCGACCAAGTATTGAGTGCATAACTGAACATAATTATTTGAAGGTTGACTTTTTTTTTTGTATTAAATACACTTATTTTATTGGTCGGATGAAATATGCTAATTTTTTGAGACAGGAATTTGGGGTTTTTATGAGCTGTATGCCAAAATCATCAGTATTAAAACAATAAAAGACCTGAAATATTTCAGTTGGTGTGCAATGAATCTAAAAAATATGAAAGTTTAATTTTAATCATTACATTATGGAAAATAAATAACTTTATCACAATATGCTAATTTTTTGAGAAGGACCTGTATTATACAGTTTGCATTTCATACATTCATTTTGTTTTCAAACAAAATCCTGTCATCCAGAATCCACTCTTTCATCCTCATCACCTCAAATGTATTTTAAACAGATCAATACAGTACAAAGAACATCAAAAAATGTAGGATGTTGGAACACAATGTGTTTTCTGTTCACCGAATGCTTTTTAATCTTCGCTTTTGCTTCAATGCAAATGAACAAGCGCTGTAATGTGTAGCGTAGTGACGTGTGTGTGTTCAGGTGAGCAGATTCTGCAATACGCTGTGTTTAATGTATCATGATGACTCATTTGCACTAAATCTGCGCAGATTTGTCTCACACGAACTTCTCAGCCAACCGAGTAAACATAATAAAGTAACACGCCATTGGCTCGTGATTTCACAGCGTTTCCCGCCACTGTTGATTTTTACCCGCATTTGGCGGGTGTTAGTTTCACACCCTGAACATCAGTAATGTAGGCACTTTTGGTGTGTGCTCGTACCTGAGGCGTCCTGGCCATCCTCATCATGGTCATTATAGGCGGTCGCAGTCGGAGCGTCTCCTTCAGACAGCGATCCAGCAAACCCAAGTCTTTCAGCTGCGTCACAGACCACAAAAGTTCTTTAGTATCTGGCTCACAAAACAACATTCAAAATTAAATGCATGCATACTGTACAGCTACTTGAATACTTCTCTTATATGATGATGAGCATGCCATGCTTTTACATTCGGAATTAAAAATCTAAATTGTTTTCCAGAGTTCTTTAGTCGGCTGGCCGTCAATCGGAAACGCTCCAAACACAAATTCAGCAAAAGTTTATAGTTCGGATATAAACACTGATGTCTACGGTAGCGATCGAAATAGAGTAAATCACCCTTTGAAAGTGACTTGATGCTTCAAATAAAGATTGTATTGATTACATCGTTACACCAGTAGGTGGCGACAAGTGACTGTTATAATAATGTGTGTTTGTCATTAAATCATTCACTCAAGAGATTCATTCACTCAAGAGATTCATTAAAAAAAACATTGATTCTCCCAGTAATGAAACAAGTGAAGTCTTTGAGTGATTCATTGAATCATTCACTCAAGAGATTCATTCAAAAAGCATTGATTCACCCAGTAATGAAACAAGTGAAGTCTTTGAGTGATTCATTGAATCATTCACTCAAGAGATTCATTCAAAAAACACTGATTCACCCAGTAATGAAACAAGTGAAGTCTTTATGAGTGAGCCATTGAATCATTCATTCAAACGGATTAAAACAATGAATCAAATTGATTAAATATGTTTTGTTTTCTTTAGTTCAGCGATCATTTATTGATAGTTGAACACGGCTGAATGAATTCAAGGTGCACATTTTCATTATGCAAAACTGTTTGTCATTACCATAAGCAAATCTCTTTTGAACTTCACTAAAACCAACATGTATGTGCACAGATTTCTTCCTGATATCACTTCGAGAAAACCAATACAAATATATATATTTAGAGATTACTGTACTATATACAAAAATGTAATGCTGAAAATATACTGTATATATCATTTAATTATGGTTTATTTATGATAAATGTGGTCTACAGAGAGGTTGAGTCTGGAAAATGTGTAGGAACCCTAAATATTAAGATTCCAGGGGATATTTAAAGGGACACTCCACCCATTTGCATTAAGCTTTCCATTGTTAGAAACCCAGTCATACTATTGAATGGTCGTGCAACACTCTCTTTCCCCTGAGACGAGAGAAATCCGCTATTTACCTTTTTCACTTCCTCCTACAATGACGCAAAAATCGTAATTTTACGTCATTGTAGGAGGAAGTGTAAGGGGGGGGGGGGGGGGTTCTGTAAAGACTACAAGCACTAGCTCCCAACCTTTCAAACCCGCCCATAGGGGGTTGGACCTAATGCGCTAACAGACCTGTCACAGATCAGTGCCAGTGCGTTTGATTTCACCGGCAGAAACTTGTTGAAAATTTGTAAACAGACGAAATCATAGGAGATGTGTTGCTTTACAGCAGACGGCTATGTCAGTGTGTGTTCTCAGTAGCCACTAGCTGCTAATAGAGTCGAGTCAGAAAGAACCTTACCGCCAGGCAAATGCGTTTAGCGCTACTAGCCCTGCTAGTTCCAGGCGTTCCTGGCTGTTCGTCGTCATCATCTGACAAGGTAAATATCGACGGGATTGCGGTTTTCACAAGCGCGGGTCTCTTCAAATGGTGTGTTCACATCGAACGCGAATTTAATTATTTGCGCGAGTGGATTACATACAAAGTCAATGCAAAGACGCGAATAGACGTATCATTAGCGCCGGGCGTTGCGAATGACACGAATTGGGCGACGCGTTTGCCGTGAATGTCTTCCGCGCAAGTTGAAAAATTTGAACACACCATAAGGGGTTGGGTTCGAAATCTTTTTGATTGAAATGTAGACTGGACACCGTCAGATGTTTTAGTGCTTCAATGCCTGTGTCCTCTCCGAACTTCGGGTTATTGATAGCCCGTAGCCACTTTTTGCACAAGTCCAAATCTTTGGGTAATCTATGAAAACTTACTCCGTGTATTTTCCTTTTGCTGGCTGAACATGCCGGTACTATGCAAGTGCACACCATTTCGAAACAAAAATGAGGAGTAATTCAATAATTAGTTCGCAAAGTAACTCTTCACTAGAAATTGTGTGAAATGATTTCCAGGTGGTAGCGTAGAGGTGGGAGTGGCCTGCGGAGCTGAGCATTGCAATGCACTATGGGGATTGTAGTCTACAATCCTCAAGCACTAAAAAGTCATTTTCTGCCTTTCTGCCAAGGAGGACCCAAATTAGAAATTTATGCTACTATTCTACTACATATATCCCCCACTTTCAATACATATTCATGTCTCCACCGGTGGAATTACCCTTTAACATTGATATGGGTTTTTCTTGTTTTTAAGTTAGTTAATATAACTCTGAACAGAATCCCACGTTTGAACGGACATGCACTGCTTATCTGATGCTTGTTTTGTTCCTATCAGTCATTTCAGTCTTTTCTGGACTTTCCTACCCAAGCCATAGTGAATCTATACTAGATGTTGACCCGATTAGAGGCGTTAGCCTGTGCAGGGCTAACCACAGGGATGTTGGTGTTTCTTGTGCCATTTATCTCGACGACTTGCACACTTGCAAAAAAACTACTTGTCTTAAAAAAAAAAAAAAAATTATTATCGATAACGAACAATATTAAACTTTATATCGTGATACATTTTTTTGCTATATCGCACAGCCCTAGTTCTGATGTGTGTTTTGTTCGTCACATGATGCCTATCAGTCGTCTTATAACAGACTTCCCTACCTAACCACCATGACTATTACCAGAGACAATTTATATAGAGACATGTCACTTCCTCAATCCTCAATACAACTATATAGGGAAAACCCGTAACGCCAAAGATGGCGGTTGTATGCACATGTCCCGCCCCTCCCACTGGAAAGCCAATCGTCTGCTTTTAACAGTCAAGCCGGGAAACCGTATATAACCGAAAGTATAACTTGTGGGGGAAAAGGCATTTTAAACCTTATTTTGGGGCAAAGTCATCAAACTTGTTCAGCAATTTTTATCAAATTTTACTGCTGTTTCTATACATGCAGTTTTTATGTCCCGGTGACCAGTGAAAGTGCAGTTCTGACTCTCTGCCCATTCATTTAGATAGAGCCTGGTCTTGTTACACAATAAGTGCTGTTTGCCACACAATTGCTCTGTTCTATCACAGAGAATGACTTGCACTCTTAAAGGAACACTCCACTTTTTTTGAACTTTAAAATCACTCATATTAACAGTATATAGGTTTGGAAATTTAAGAGAAATTCTAAATTAATGCATTACAATTGAACTAAACCCATTATATTTTAGTCATCTGAATAGTTTTAGGCTAGTTTTACAGTAGATTTAGTCAACTAAAATCTTATTGTTTCGTCGACTAAAACTAAAACAATTCAGATGACTAAAATATGACTAAAACTAAATTAAAATTTGACTTGCTACAGTAAACTTTCCTCCTGCATGAATAGTTCTGATTATTGATGAGATGGTAGCATTAACACATTAGAGAACAATGCAGGCCATTTTTCTTGCACAATGATTTAATGAATGAAAACCATAATGAATGTCCGACTGGAATAAATATTATGCCTGTGGTGAGCTAGGCCTATATAGCATATTATTACATAAAATGACAATGCATGTAGTAAAGTTAAATCATGAATATATTAACATACTAACAGTATACTATTAGATTAAAATGTAACTATCTAATGTTATAATAATATAAATACTAATACACTCATTTAAACTATAGTTTCTCCTCCATGTTGTGGAAAGAGCCTCTGCAGGGGACAGATGCACACGTTCCCCTTGTTCTGTTTCATAAAGTGATTGTAAAGTGTGATTTATACTTCTGCATCAAATCGACGGTTTCACACCATAGTTGAACAAAGAGAAGAAGCACACACGTAGTATATATGTAATAAATAGTTTGTTAAACTCTGCTACTTGAACATTTTTCACTGCGCTCCAAAATTTCTTTGTGTGCTCCTACATTTTTTCATTTAGGAGCACATGTGCTCCTTGGGAAAACCTTAGCGTAGAACCCAGATATTGTCCTAGAAAATCGCAACTTTTCATTTTCCGTCGGTCTTGGAGTTGAAAAATAAAGTGGAGTGTTCCTTTAAGCGTTCGAGGTTAAATAAAGCGTTCGAGGTTTGGCCATTGATGCCTGACAGCACTAAAGGAGAAGATCACCTGGTCGTAGTGTAGAGGAGGAAGGTCTTCTCCACACACGGTTTTCTGTTCGTTATAACAGCGCTCCTGCAGCGCTCTGTCCCGCGCCAGGAAGAAGCCCATCCACGCGCTGGTGGTGGAGGACGTGTGCTGACCCGCCAACAACAGGCCAATCAGCATCCCGGCTATCTCATCGTCACTCAGGGGACGCCCGTCTCTACAGGGAACACACACACACAATGGTTTCACTTCCTGCTCCGTACTTGACATCTTGTCATTTGCTTGTTCACAGACTCCCCACGGTATGGCAGTGTCTTCAGGGATGTTTAGTACACATGCGCCCCCTGGAGTGTTTAACAGATTTTTGAGTCCTGACCGGGAGCAGCGCTGGTGTAGCCTGACTTCGTCATACTCATATTCTAGTCAGAGTCTGATGCTGCTCCACAGGGCTGTGATTATGAGGCGTCTTAACCGAACCAGGAAAAAAAACCTGCACTCAGTTGGATAGACCTACAACCAATCAAAGCAAGCAAACGGCAAACACATCTTTACGATCGACAAATGCTTTGATTGCAGTTCTATGTTCGTCTTGTAAAATTAATGCGCTGTCGATTTCTTTTACAACAGACGCGATAGCGGGATCTGTACATCTCAGTTCTCCAGCCGCAGCCATCTCTGAGGGAAACCAGTTCAAACCAAGCGCTCTTCGATGATGTGATGAATACGTAACTGCAGATCATCTGTCCATCATCGTATAAAGCCCGCCCTGGCAATCTGATTGGCCCGATGATTTCTGACCCAATCATAATTACTCCTCAACGGATCGAGTCCAGACCGAACTTCCGACCCAAAACTGCTCACTTTAACTCAAAGATGGAGTGTGTGTGTGCAACATGGAAATGAGTGTTATGTAAATTAAATGTTTATATCTTTATGAATTTTAGATTTTTTTTATATTAAAAAATAATTATAACAATCTTTAGAACTATAAAATATAATAATATAATACATTATATTCATTTATAATTTCATAATTTGTAGAATTTTATAATTATTATTTTTAAGTTTAATTATATTTGTATATAATATATATGTATAACATATATATTATGTTCCTTTACTGTATAAGCAAGTGTGTGTGTGTACTCAATATGAAAATTATTTATTATATTTAAAAAAACTGATAAATAAATGTTTATTTTAGAGTAAATAATTGTATTTAATATTATATTTGATATTACTTTATATTTATTATTTACTATATATATAAATTATATTATAATTATAATATTACTATAAATTATTAATTTAATGATTTCATATTCTTTAATTACTATTTCAAAATTTAATTTATAATAAATGTAATAAATTATACATTTTAAATAATATAAAAGTATATAAATAATTATTTTATAAAATAAACATTTTAGATTAACTTTTTAACTGGTTGCAAACCCGAGGTTATACATGGATCAACTGGCCCAAACCCTGTAAACAGTGTACTCTGGGTTTAAATGATCCAGGTGTGTGTGTGTGTGTGTGTGTGTGTGTGTGTGTGTGTGTGTGCGGGATGGTGACATACTTGTATGTGGCGTCTATGAGCGTCTGCAGGATGTCGTCGTTTTTCTCTTGTGCTTCTCTCCGCTTCTTGATGACGTTATAGAAGATTTTCTTGATCTCTAAGTGTGCCCGATCCCTCCGCCTAATAAACACAGAGCAGAAACACAACATCACGTGAACGTCTGAAGCTCTTCCTCGTGTGTGTGTGTGTGTGTGTGTACCTGAAGCTGGGCAGAGGCAGCCACCCGGGCAGAAGACAGGCCTCGTGTGCTCTTGTTTTTGTAATTAGTGAGGACACAAATGTGTATTATGACATGGGTATTACACTGGTATTACAACTTGAACGTGATTTATGAGGACATTTCCTGAGTCCTCATATTTCAAATGGTTTTAAAAACATACTAAGCAGTGTTTTATTAAAAATGTTAAAATACAGAATGTCTCCTGTGATGGGCAGGTTTAGGGATGGGGCAGTGTAACGATCCACACACGGGGAAACAAGGGTAAGTTCCAAAAGCAGTAGTTTTATTAGGGATAATCCAAAATCGTAAACCAGTCCAAAGCAAGGGTCAAAATCCAAAAGGCAATCCAACATGAACCGGAACAAAACAAGAAGCAAGGAAACTGGATGACAGAAGTAGCGTGATACATACACTAGACAAAACTCTCAAAGGTACTCACAGGTAAGTTAACACGCAGATAGGAATCACAGTGTCAAACAATGAACCGACAGGACAGCAAACACAAGGGGATTATATAGGGAACACTAATGACGAGGGCAGGTGAAACTGACAAGACAATAATGACAAGACGAGGGTAACAAGGGGGCGGAGTTACATAAGACAACACAAGCACATGGCCCAAATAACAGACCATGTGCTTGTACACAAAACATGATTCTGTCATGATCCTGCCTCACGACCAGGGAAAATCAAGAACACTAAGGCAGAATCATGACAGGCAGTGTGTGTGTGTGTGTGTGTGTGTGTGTGTGTGTGTGATGGGTAGGTTTAGGGATAGGGGCAGTGTAAGGGGATAGAATATACAGTTTGTACAGTATAAAATCCATTACGCCTATGGAGAGTCCTCACAAATCACAAAAACACAGCTGTGTGTGTGTGTGTGTGTGTGTACCTGAAGCTGGGCAGAGGCAGCCACCCGGGCAGAAGCCAGGCCTCGTGTGTGAATCCTCCGTCCAGATCTGCGTAGAGTTGAGCGACTCTCTCGTCCAGCATGTCCCGGATCTCACAGCCGTGAAGACAGCGGCTGGCCGTCAGGATGATCAGCTCGGATAACGCCTCGAACAGATCTGAGAGAGAGCGTTCAACGCTTTATAAATACTGTCTCCTATTCCTGTTTAAGTGTTTATTTTTCTAAAAGAGGACCTATTCTGCTCTTTTACAGAGTCTGGTGTTTTCAGGCTCTACTAGAACAGGTTTTCCTGCTGTAATGTTGATTATTTCCTCATATCCTCCATTGTTGCGGCTCCTCTCTTCCCAGTCTGTCAGTAACGCTCTGTTTACTTCCTGTCTCTATGAAGCCCCTCCTCCTGAAAAGCACACTGTGCTCTGATTGGTCGGCTGGATCAGTGTGTTGTGATTGGTTGAGTGTGTTTGGGTTAAGTCCCGCCCCTTACCATAACCACCAGTTTAACACACTACTAACTAACTCAACCAGGCCCCGCCCCTTTATTCTGCGTATGAATTATTATAATGAGGAATATTGTGACGTGTTCCCGGAAGAAACTCGAGATACAGTGGAGGCGTTTCAGGAGTTCAGAAACACTGATATAGAGAAGAACTGCAGCTTTTCATGATCAAACAGCAACAGCACACACTGAAGAAAAGCAGAATAGCTGCTGTTTAATTGATGTTCCTGGTCCAAATTGTGAAAGATTCATCAGTGTATAATATGTAAATATTGTTGTCTCCTTACTTTTCTCCCCACTCTCTCCCCATCGCTTGAAATAATCTTTGGTTTCTTCTTCGATTATTTTGATGTGTTGTTTGAATTGTGCGATGTTCAGTCCGGTCTTCAGCATTTTCTTCTGCTCCAGAAATAACTGAATACACACACAAATCACATCAACACGGAATGAAAGAGTAATGCAGCCGTTAGGAGCTCAGAACAACCTCAATGTTTTAGTGGAAACAGACTACCAAGCCCAAAAAACATCCATGCTTCTATGTTGCTTTGCACAAGCCAAAGAATGAGGCCTAAACTGTAAAAAAAAAAAAAACGGTAAAAAACGGCAGGAAATTTACTTTAAAAACTACCGCAGCAGCTTTTTAGGTTTTACAAACTTAAATTTACAGTAAAAGAAAACTTTAACATTATATCAGATAATGAGATATTTACTGATCTATTGAAGTGCAAATATCAGTTTTATATCATTGTAAAACACTGACAACCACCAATCACGGTGGAGATGAGAGTCACATGTTGAATCAAAGCTCGTCACAGGCAACTTTTCCACAAGAAAGTTTATAGTAATATATAGAAGGTGTACGGTCTCATTCACACAAACACTAAACACCATCATGGTAACACATGATATTTAAAAAATGCAATAAACATTAACTATGCGTAAACTATGAAGAAACAAAAAATACATCAAATATGAAGTGTCACGCAGGGAATTGTGGGAATGTCAATTTCGAGTTTTCCCTGTAAATTATACAATGACTTGTTCTTTTTCACTTCCAAAAACTGTAAATGGAACTATTTTACTGTAAAATTGTATTAAATGTACGTACGGTTATATCGATCACAGTTATTCACCGTATACAGTTCGGGAACTTTGTGTTAGCCTATTAACGGTTTTTCACCGTAGCATTTTTACCGTTAAAATCACGATAATTTCTTACGGTAAGGATTTTAAAAAAATATTTTATTTAGATTGTACCCACAAATAGTAATTTCTAGCTGGTGAAGCAAATGTATTTTTATATTGACTGTAGAAATCTAAAAAGCTTGTCAATCCACACGGTAAAGTTCTGAGATATTTCCAGGTTTTGCTGCGGGATCTTACCGGATTGGGCACGTCGTATGCGACGCCCTTGCCGAACACGGGTGTGGTGAGGCGCGCGTACACGTCCTCGGCATTCAGATCCTCGTTCTTGCTGTTGAACATGAGCGCGGCCGCGTCGCTGCCCAGGAGATACGTGAAGGTCTTCCCCACCATAGTGAAGCTGACCACGGGCCCGTACTGAGAGACAACAACACCAGCATCAGATCAGAGAACCAGCCTGTGCTCCGCACGGCTCTCTGCGTGTGCCGCTCACCTTCTCGTACGCACGCTCCAGGAACTCGATCGGGCTCTTGCCGAAAGCCACAGCGTGACCCAGGAAAGGAATACTGGACGGGATATGAGGAGGAAGTTTCTGAGGGAAAGAGAGAAACTGACATGATCCTTTATATGTGTGATAGATAGATACATGGAACAATAAATAAATGATGAAAGAATAGAATGATGGAAGGATAAATGGAAGGAACAATAGATAGATAGAATGATGGAAGGATAGATATATAGATGGAACGATAGATAGAATGATGGATAGAACGATGGAAGAATAGATTTATAGATGGAACGATAGATGAAGGAATGATAGATAGATAGAATGATGGAAGGATAGATATATAGATGGAATGATAGATAGAATGATGGATAGAATGATGGAAGGATAGATTTATAGATGGAATGATAGATAGAATGATGGATAGAATGATGGAAGGATAGATATATAGATGGAATGATAGATGAAGGAATGATAGATGGATAGAATGATGGAAGGATAGATTTATAGATGGAACGATAGATAGAATGATGGATAGAACGATGGAAGGATAGATTTATAGATGGAACGATAGATAGAATGATGGAAGGATAGATATATAGATGGAATGATAGATAGAATGATGGAAGGATAGATTTATAGATGGAATGATAGATAGAATGATGGATAGAATGATGGAAGGATAGATATATAGATGGAATGATAGATAGAATGATGGATAGAACGATGGAAGGATAGATATATAGATGGAACGATAGATGAAGGAATGATAGATAGATAGAATGATGGAAGGATAGATATATAGATGGAATGATAGATAGAATGATGGATAGAACGATGGAAGGATAGATTTATAGATGGAATGATAGATAGAATGATGGAAGGATAGATATATAGATGGAATGATAGATAGAATGATGGATAGAACGATGGAAGGATAGATATATAGATGGAACGATAGATGAAGGAATGATAGATAGATAGAATGATGGAAGGATAGATATATAGATGGAACGATAGATGAAGGAATGATAGATAGATAGAATGATGGAAGGATAGATTTATAGATGGAACGATAGATAGAATGATGGAAGGATAGATATATAGATGGAATGATAGATAGAATGATGGATAGAACGATGGAAGGATAGATATATAGATGGAAGGAACGATAGATAAATAGAATGATGGAAGGATAGATATATAGATGGAATGAACGATAGATAGAATGATGGAAGGACAGATATATAGATGGAAGGAACGATGGATATAGAACGATGGAAGGATAGATATATAGATGGAAGGAACGATGGATAGATAGAATGATGGAAGGATAGATATATAGATGGAAGGAACGATGGATAAATAGAATGATGGAAGGATAGATATATAGATGGAAGGAACGATAGATAAATAGAATGATGGAAGGATAGATATATAGATGGAACGATAGATATAGATGGAAGGATAGATGGAAGGAACGATAGATAGATATATAGATGGAAGGATAGATATATAGATGGAACGATAGATATAGATGGAAGGATAGATATATAGATGGAACGATAGATATAGATGGAAGGATAGATGGAAGGAACGATAGATAGATATATAGATGGAAGGATATATATATATATATATGAAATGATAGATGGAAGGAACGATGGGCAGATAGAATGAAGGATGGATAGATGGAACTATGAATAAATTAATAGAATAATAGAAAGATGGATCGATTCAATAGACAAATAGTCAGATAGAACAATGAATAGAGAGATAGAATGATAGATCAATTGATAGATATTCAGAATGATGGATAGATAAACAAATGAATAAAAAGAACAATAGACAGATAGATGACATGTGCTTTTATTGACTTTATAGATGACACAATAGACAGCACTCTCGTGGAAACATTACTGCACCACACAGAAAATCTGAATGCATATCAACGCAGTAAATCTCGAACTGCGCTTTATTCTGCTAATGAGCACTCACCTCACGTCCCGCGTGCTGTTTCCCGAGCACGAGTTTCCCGAGATACGCCAGAGAGAGCGTGAACACAGATGCGGCCAGGAGCAGTGACGTCACGCTCATCTTCTCCACGGTCTTCTCGATCAGCAGACTGCTGGCCTCCAGGATCGCCATCTCACTGACTGCTTTAAGAACGTTTAAAAAGAAGTTGCCAAAAGGTGAAGAGCGAATGATAAAGACAGACCACTGAGCTCCACTGATACTGATATCCCGTTAAACTTTAATACCTGCGCGTCTCCGTTCACAAGGTTCCGCCCCCGCCTGATGTGAACAGGCCGCTCATTGGTCAATTTGGCGTGTCTATCAAGTAAGTCCATGCTCCGCGTGCGCCGTCTCGCACGCTGATTGGCGGATGCCGCCTGAACTGATGTCTGCTTATATGATGTCACTAGCGTCGCTGTTGGTCCATTTTGCGTCTCGATTCACACGCACACCTTTATTAACCGGGAAGTGCGTTGTATATGCATTTTGAAAATCTGATCTGAATAGATGATTGCGGACCACATGTGTTTAAATGTCATTTAAGTGAAAATGTTACAAGCATTACTGTGTTTATGGCTGAATTATGCAAATACCCCTAAATTGAGTGCTAAATGCCAGCGAGAACATTTTAATAGCTTTAACTTATTTCTAAAAGTGTGCAATTCATACATTGAGTAATTTATAATTAATAAAACTCGATTTAAATTTACTTTAGGCCAGAAACTCATAGAACTCCAATACTGTAACAAATGTATTAGTCTTTGTTAAGTATCTCAATCACACTATAACTTTAAAAATAACATTGAAATAACAACAAATATCTTCTATAGCAATAATGTGCCACGTTTAGAAATAATGTTTACATTTTTTTTAATACTTTTATTTTTTTAAAGAATATCCAATGTTTTTTTTTAATATTGTGCAACTTACCATGACTTTTTAACTTGACCTTTTTAATAAAGGTATAAAAAGTTAAAATCAGAAAAAATACTTAGCATGCCTTAGGTTTGGTTGATTTTACACTTCTTTACTTTTAGTAACGATTGAGTTATTCTCAGAAAGGTATTTTATTATTCTTATTATTCTTATTATTACTACTATCTTTAAAGTTTCTAACTAACATATTTTAGAAAAAAAAACCAGAAAACTGTCCTTAGCCACAAATTGAATAAATCCACTTAAATACTGATCAAAGCCTTTTTTAGATCCTTATTTCATGTGAAAAATGTTTTAAAGTCCCCCTGTGGTGAAAATCCTTTTTTTTAATGTTGTTTATATGTCCGTGTGCAGTGTGTGCTATTTTAAATATGCTTTAAGACAAACCATACATTTACATGTACAAACTGCTGAGTATTTTCTGCTTAAAACTGCAGTTAACTAAAGACAGTCTCAAAAACACGGTTAGAAATCGCTGGTGTTTCTGACGTTATAGACTAATAATCTCGTCGTCAACCAGTGGATCTCTGAGCTGAGGGAGTGAGTGGAGGCGGGGTTAATTTGCATATTCATAGAACCACGCATACTAAATGAAGCAAGGGTATCGAGTTACACTCAAGATATTTTTAGGCATGAAGAATTTTTGTTTCATGGAAAAACGTTCAAATATATAATATTGATGATCAAAGATGAGTTTCAAGGGATACAATTATCGACTACAGGGGGACTTTAAACTCTGTTGAACCGCCGCATCAAGACTTTTATTTTGAAATAGTTTAAGTCCAAAATGTGCGTCTCGCGTCATGCTGGTGCGCGTCGTTTGAGGAGCTACGTCAAGCTGTGTTCCACAACAGCTCATGATTTCTGTCTATAAAGTTTAAAAATGGCTGTGTGCAGCTTCTTTCTTCAAGGTCGCTGTAGATACGGAGATACATGCTGGAATGAGCATCCGAGAGGAGGAAGAGGAGGAGATAATCGAGGAAACCAGCAGCAGCAACAGCCCAGCAGAGGAGGTCAAACACAGACACACTCCTTCACACTCCGTTCACAGGATTGTTTCATGAGCAAGACAGCTTTCAGATATAGTCTGATTCAACTCTCTCTTACAAAACAACGATGTCACCATCGAGATTACATCGTTTTTGGACACTATAATGCTGGCAACACTTTAAATGTGGACTTGAAGTCTTAGATAATATAATATTAATGAAATGAAATGTAGCTTAACTGCAGTTTCATAACTGTTTCTTAACACACTTAAGAACATTTTGTAATAATGTCAAATGAAACGTTTTACTTTAAATCAAATTTTAATAATATTTTTTCGTGTTTTTAAGTGTAAATAAGCACATGTAAAGTACGTAATTATAATTTTAACTAGTGTTTTTTGATATAACATTTATTATCAACTTTATTATTTGCGTATAACGATGTACTTAAGTGAGTCGTAAAGTTCAAATAACTGGATTTAATAATAAATACATTTTCATTAGATTTGCAAATTACATGCACTTTACATTACATTCAGTACACAATTAAAATGTAAATCTATAACAAGTATTCATTTTAAAAAAGTGTTTTCACGAGGGAGATTCTGTGTAAATACTATGGGCTATATGTATTTATATAGTTGCAATCTAAATTATTCAACCCCCATTGCAAATCTGTTTGTTTTTTGTGTGCAAAATGTACAGACTTTCAGCTGTTTGCAATTAACAAATCAAACAAAATTAATTGAAATAGCTCAACACAGCAAATGTTTCAAGTGGTTTTTCCAAATTCAACTGAAAATGCAATTGCAAACAGCTGAAAGTCTGTACATTTAGCCAATAAACCTGATTTGCAATGGGGGTTGAATAATTTAAATTGTAAGTGTATATGTCTATATATAACATAGGCAGTAATTACATTTGTCAACAACAATCTTATATATACCTTAAGATTAGATGGTGATCTTAAAAGTGTCCAAACTTTTCACTGGTAGTGTATATATTAAGATGTAAAACAATGCCATAAGTACACTATATTGCCAAAAGCATTGGGACACCCCTCGAAATCATTTAATTCATGTGTTCCAATCACTTCCATGGCCTCAGTATAAAATAAACCACCTAGGCATGCAGACGCTTCTACAAACATTTGTGAAAGAATGTATCGCTCTCAGGAGCTCAGTGAATTCAAGCGTGATAGGTTGCCACCTGTGCAATAAGTCCATTCGTGAAATTTCCTTACTACTATATATTCCACGGTCAACTGTTAGTGGTATTATAACAATAGGAAGCAATTGGGAACAACAGCAACTCAGCCTCGAAGTGTTCGGCCATGTAAAATCCCAGATTTGCTGAGGCACACAGTGCGCAGCAGTCGTTAACTTTCTGCAGAGTTGACAGCTACAGACCTCCAAACTTCATGTGGCCTTCAGATTAGCTCAAGAACAGGGCGTAGAGCTTCATGGAATGGGTTTCCATGGCGAGCAGCTGCAGCCAAGCCTTGCATTACCAAGTGCATTGCAAAGCGTGGGATGCAGTGTTATAAAGCAAGCCTGGTTCTTGGTTCTAGAGCAGTGGACACGTGTTCTCTGGAGTGACGAATCACGCTTCTCTGTCTGGCAATCCGATGGACGAGTCTGGGTTTGGCGGTTGCCAGGGGAACGGTGCTTGCTTGACTGCATTGTGCCAAGTGTAAAATTTGGTGGAGGGGGATTATGGTGTGGGGTTGTTTTTCAGGGCTTGGCCCCTTAGTTCCAGTGAAAGGAACTCTTAATGCGTCAGCATACCAAGACATTTTGGGCAATTTTATGCTCCTAACTTTTGTGGGAACAGTTTGGGGATGCTCCTATTCCAACATGACTGCGCACCAGTGCACAAAGCAAGGTCCATACACTTTTGCCAATATACTGTATTTTAACACCCAGTATAATTTATAATTTTTTTAAAAAAATATAATAACTTTTTTTGAATGTTAACGGTAGTGACCAAAGTGACGTGTTGTTGCAGGCTATGGGAACCGCGTGTGGATAAACCCATCTCAACGGACTGGTGGCGAGTTCATCCAGCCCTCCTCGTTCTCCCGTGGCGGTAATGATTCGAACCGAGGCGGCGGTAATGACTGGAATCGAGGTGGCAGTAATGATTCATACAGAGGAGGCGGTAATGAATGGAACAGAAGCAGCGGTAATTATTCGAACAGAGGCGGTGCTAATGACTGGAACAGAGGCGGTGCTAATGACTGGAACAGAGGCGGTGCTAATGACTGGAACAGAGGTGGTGGGAAGTCCAGAGACATCAAGAGCACTGACTTCAGCAACCAGAACAGATTCTCAGCGCTTGACTCTCAGAGCAACTTTGATAAAGCTGGACAAAACTCAACGGATGACATTGCAAAACATGTGTAAGTTACACTTATGCATTTTTGGGGGGGGGGGCTGCTTGTATGCACAGCGCTTCACTTTTTCCACATTTTGTTATTTTACAGCCTTATTCCAAAATGGATTCAATTCATTATTTTCCTAAAATTCTACAAACAATATCCCATAATGACAATGTGAAAAGTTTGTTTGAAATCTTTGCAAATTTATTACAAATAATAAATTAAAAACTTCTGTACATGTGATTTTTCACAGCCTTTGCCATGACACTCAAATTTGAGCTCAGGGTTATCCTGTTTCCACTGATCATCCTTGAGATGTTTCTTCAACTTGATTGGAGTCCACCTGTGGTAAATTCAGTTGATTGGACATGATGTAGAAAGGCACACACATGTCTATATAAGGTCTCACAGTTAACAGTGCATGTCAGAGCACAAACCAAGCCCAAGGAATTGTCTGTCAGGAAATTGTCTGTCAGGATTGGAACAAGGCACAGATCTGGGGATGGGTACAGAAAAAACTCTGCAGCATTGAAGGTCCCAATGAGCGCAGTGGCCTCCATCATCCGTAAATGGAAGAAGTTTGGAATCACCAGGACTCTTCCTAGACTTGGCCGCTCGGCCAAACTGAGCGACCGGGGGAGTAGGGCCTTAGTCAGGGAGGAGACCAAGAACCCGATGGTCACTCTGACAGAGTTCCAGCGTTTCTCTGTAGAGAGAGGAGAAACTTCCAGAAGAACAACCATCTCTGCAGCACTCCACCAAATTTAGGCCTGTATGGTAGAATAGCCAGACGGAAGCCAATGCTCACTTAAAGGTACACGACAGCCTGCCTGGAGTTTGCCAAAAGGCACCTGAAGGATTCTCAGACCATAACTGCATTTCCACCGCAGGAACTTTCCGCAGGAACTAGAATACAGAATAAGACTGTAAAATAACATTACAAAATGTGGGAAAACTGAAGCTGCTGTGAATACTTTCCAGATGCACTGTATAAAGAGATCATTGATGCACATTGTGTTTTTATTGCTTATTTGTATTTCAGGGATACAATCCAGACAGACATGGAGGTCTGGCAGACTTCTGGCCAGTGGCCGTTTTCATGTTATTCGGTCCTCAACGGCCAGATCTCAGGTCAGTTTAGCACACAGACTCATCACAGTCTGCCAGTCTTTTGCCTTTCAAGCAAATCCGAGCTGCTGAGTTTTGCACGGGTGAAAAAAACACATGCATATTCTTCAGAAAATGTCTGACAAACATAACCTGCTGCTGCATTATTTTTGCAGTTATACAACAGGAGGTTTTTATCTGTATATTTGTTAATCTTTTCTTAATATTTTGCAGGGTTTGTTGACTTGTCTCCAGAGGAGCTGAGACAGGAATATTACTCCTACCTAGCGTCTGGTGATATACAGCCTTATGTAAGACAACACCTTCACTTCTTCAATGAATGAGCAGATTGAAAGAGATTTTATTTCCCATGATGCTGCTTCTGAGCATTTCATGTAATCCTGTGGGGTGTTTCAGGTGAACTCAGTCCAACTGCTGGCCAACCAATGGAGTAGCAGAGTTCAGGAGCTGCGAACCATGAGCAGCTCCACTCAGATCTCTGTGGTAAGAGGATGTTTCTCACTTGCATTGAACTGGATGGACCCCTTAAGTGTCACCACCCCCCCCCCCTTTTTTTTTTTGAATAGACATGAAAATGCACATTCTGAACTTAAATGGTTGTAATTCAAGAATGCTTTGGAATATAGACGTAAGATTGGTCTTGTTTTAAATAAGACATTTGGCAGATTTTTGTGGAAGTGAACTAAATTAGGAAAGTGAAAAACAAAAAAAGTTATAGAAGTTTGAGTTTATGAAAATGTACAATGTAAAAAAAATGTATTATTCATATTTTATATAAAATATATTTTTTCAAAGTAAGGAATGATGTACATCCAGCCGGTTGTCCTCTCAGAATAAACCCGACAGGGTGATCAGGATCAGGTCTTCATCAGCCTGAAGGGGTTTATTCTGAGATAACAACCGGCTGGATGTACATTATCCCGCTTATTACTCTAAAATATTGATCTGAGTTTAAATATTTTATTAGCTCTTTAAACGTAGCGCTTCCGCGGAGAGAGCAGTTTCAGCGCAAGTTCAAACTAGACGGACATTTAAGAGATACGGTATACAGTCATAACTCTTATTACACAGCATTTCAACACATAAATAATTATGGAGATCAGAGATATTGATTTCAGATTAAACTGTTTTAAAATCGTACCTGTTTGTATCTTATAATCCAACAGTGTACAAAACAATAGTCAAAAAATGTCAGCAGAGCGTTTGTCTGAAACGAGAGAGCGAGTCCACGATACTGGAAGGCATAATTAAATTACTCAAAATATTGATTTGACTGAGTTTTAATATTTTATTAGCTCACCAAATGCAAAACTTCCACGAAGAGAAACCGTTCCTAGCGAGCGTATAGCGCTGCTGACTTCAGTGACCCGGATGAGCCGTGTTTCTGCTCTCAGAGGCTGTTATCTGGGAATAACACACCGCTGGATAGAGCAATTGACCAATCAGAATCAAGTGTTCAAATGTAAAGCCAAAACAATCTCTGTTACTGTAATTTCCTAATATCACTGCAAAGCTGCTTTGAAACAATCCATATTGTTAAAAGCGCTGTATAAATGAAGGTGACTTGACTATTCCACAGAGCCGTGTAATGAATCGTGTTATTGATGTCCTCAGATCTCAGAGCTGAATAACTCCCAGACGCCATCACAGGGGTTCGGTTCGACACCATCAGGGTTTGGAACCACATCAACATCAACGCCAACATCTGGCTTTGGAGCAGGAGGTTTGTTCTGAATTTCTTCACAGTAATAAACAGGAACATAACAGTGTTAAAGGTAGACTATGTAATGTAAACTGCATTTTGCAGAAGAGCATTGTTGTGGTTGTGCTTCGGCTCGGAGTGACTGTGAGGATGAATACGGTTATCCTACTGCTCATAAAACATTCTCAAATAAAGTTAAGCAGCTCTACAGAAGACAATAGTGTCGTTATTCAGCTCAATCCAGTTCAAATTTAAATTGTGATAAAGGGCTCTTGTAAAATGGGAAGAAAATGGAGATAAATCATATGTTGGGATAAAAATGCATCTAACATGAACTAGCATTGAACAGCTGTATTTTGTATTAATAACCATAACAAAGTTTAATACTATAACGAATGTATTCCTCATTTTTATTTAATATTAGTTAATGCATTACCTAATGAGACCTTATTGTAAAGTGTTGACAAAATTGTTTATAAGTTTATATTAGTGCTGGGCATTGATAAATCGCATCCAAAATAAAAGTTTGTGTTAATATATGTGTGTGTACTGTGTATTATTTTGTATATATAAATACACACACATGCGTGTGTATATATATATATATATATATATATATATATGTATAAATAAAAAAATTCTTAAATGTATACATGCATGTGTGTGTATTTATATATACAAAATAATAATACACTACACACACACACACACATATTATGTTTAAACAAACTTTTATTTTGAATGTGCTTATTCGTTGACCAGCACTATAAAATGTAATCAAATGTTTTGTGTTGTTTGGAGCTGATATACCAGAAAATTAAAATAAAACCTATCAACTCTTTGAAAATGGGACATTTATTTATTTTTTTATTCTATATGTTTTGGTAAACGGCTTTGTTTTCTCAGGGTTTGGTTCCGGCTCTCAGAGCAGCAGCGGCTTCAGCTTTGCCTCGTCCAAAACTGACTTTGCAGCTTCACATACTACCCAGAATGCACCTGGGTTTGGAGACGCTGTGTTCCGCACTGCTCAGGCGGCTCCAGGTTTCGGCAGTCCCGCTTCACCTGCCTCCTCCTTTTCTTTTGCACCACCAACTGCAGAAAATAAGCCCAGCTCAGCAGCCGGGTTCAGTTTCAAGACGTCTGCGGGAGGATCGGGCTTCGGGTTTGGGTCCGGGTCCTCGGCACCGGTCGCGAGCAGCGGTGTGTTCAGTGGAGCTGCAGAGGCTACTGGGAGTTCAAGAGACAGTCTGTTCACGGCCCAGAGTGACCTGACAGCCGAAGAACTGAAGGAGTTCACAGGCAAACGCTTTACTCTGGGTCAGATCCCTCTCAAACCTCCTCCTGCTGACCTCCTCATGGTCTAACACTGACTCTGGGGGTTTGAGAACGGCCTCATCTTTTTTTAATGCTATATTAATAAACATGTTTATGTACCAAGACAGTGAGTTTTTGTTTTAGTTAAACTTGACTGAAATTGCATTGTGGGTAATCCTTTGAAAATACTTGGTATTATGGTACAGTCATGGTAAATCATGGTCAATCTTAATGATATTGCATATGAAGTAATATTAACAAATACAATATCTATACGACCATGAAAAAGTGCATTCGAATAGCATTTCCTGAATACAATCCCTTATTGCTGTACCATAGTACATCGTTATATACAATATTATAATACTTTAAAGAATACTGTGGTGCATTTGCAAGAAATTATGCCAATACAATGTCCAAAAACCATGATGTTATAGTACATTTGCAAAAAGCAAGTGCGTTGTTCAAAATGAGCCTAAAATGCATAATAATAAACTATAAATGCAATTAAAATAAACTAAAATGTATTTACTATATACACTGTATATTCAGTTTGTAAAATTATGAAATGCAATTATAAAATGTTACAAATATTTGTTAAATACCGTTTTTATTTATAATTCTAATTTATTTTGTTTATGTCTAAGTCATAATTTAGTTATAAAATAGCACTGATTTGATAATCTCCTTGCTATTTACTGTTTTAACATGCTTATAAAGTAATTTAATTACAATAAATTAATTGCACGTGTATGACTTTTAGCACGGAAGAAAGATGGAAATATGCAGTTTCCCGGGAAATCCGCCCCGACAGCTATAAAATCAAAAGTCATTTTATGGTAAGTCAAAACACGGTTTGTTTTAATAAAATTAATATTATTATTATGTACTCGTGAATTATTTCAATTAGTTATTTCGAAGAAGAAGAAAAAAAATACAAAGCTTCAGGGTCATGTGACAGATGACTGATTGGTGGAGATGCTGCGCGCGACGCCCGAAACGCCGGAAGCGGGAAACCCAAACACACAGACTCATGTCTCGACGCGACGCGACAGATGGCGGTTTCAAATATGTATTTGGCATTCTGCGCTCTTTATACCCAGTCGTGCAGACTCTGGAGGAGTTCGCAGATGGGCTTGTGTTCTCTGATGGACGGAAGCCGGCTCTGCTGGAGGAATCAGACGGAGCGCGTTTAAAAAATCTCGTCAGAGGGCTGATGATATGCGCGTTCACGCCACCACAACAGCAGCGCGTGCCCGCACAGGTACCTCACACTCATCACTTTCTGACAGTTCGTTTGTCTACACATCAAAACAAACGGGGGTTTCAGCAAAGTTTTGATTATATAAATGCATTAGTAAGCCATGTATTCAAGGCTTTATTGGGTTGAGTACATGTCAGTTCCTTACGAAAATATACCATGGTTTTATTATAGTAAAAGTGTAGTAAGTAGTCATGTTTTTTTGGAGGATTTATTACCTTGTTTATAACCACAGTTTTACCACAAATACCATGATTAATCTATGGTTATGTATCAAAACCAGTTAAGGGGTTACAAATATCCTGGCTCTTTCAGGCTATATAATGGGAGTGAATGGTACCTTAGATTTTGAAGACCAAATAAGCGCATCCATCCATCATACAAGTTATCCATAAGGCTTAAGTGACAAGAACTCAGAGTTCTCAGATCAGCTGATATTTCTCTGGTTTTGTCCGTCCTTCTGTTAGACTCTCACACATGAATTATGATGAATATCTGTCAGCTGGTAAATTTAACTACACAATTAGAGAATACCAGTTTAGCTCCACCAGTGACCAAGCAATGCTTCATGTTGTTCAGTCTGTGTGTAAAAAGAGCATTAATTACAGAAAAACACTGAAGAAAACATGATCAGCTCAAAGTGGAGAATCATTTTTGGTCCCAAATTTTTTATTAATTTTACTGGTAGTCACTGCATGAAGAGTTTTCGGTATAATATGTCACAGTTTAATTTATTTAGCTCTCCTCACTTACATAAATTAAATAAACTTGCACCCAATAGTAAAAAAAAGAAAGATATCTAGTGTCTGAATAATTTTTGGTTTGACTGTAAATTTATAAACTATAAGTTAAATGATATATTATGTGTCTTATTTCAGCTCAGCACGCTTCCGGAGGTTCTGGCGTTCACCCTAAACCACATTAAACGGAAGAAGCTGAGGAACGTCCTGGGATTCGGCTATCAGTGCAATGACGTGACGGCCTGTTCGGATCCGTTCCGTTTCCACGGAGACGTTTCGCAGACAGCGGCGTACATCAGCACTAGCGAGCTGTGGAAGCGGATCAACCAGCGCCTGGGAACCGAGGTCACGCGGCACCTGCTACAGGACTGCGCCGTGTTCGCTACCGTCCCGCCCGCGTGTTTGCTTCAGGTGTGCGGAGAGCCCGTGTACGACCGGCTAATCCCGCGCGCATGGTCCGGGTTTTCCCTCAGCCACGTCTCGCCTCAAACGCGGAATAATTCTGGTGTCCCGTGGAAAACGATCGCAAGAGACGCTAAGATGAGCGCAAGAGATGCTAAGACGAGCGCAAGAGACGCTAAGACGAGCACAAGAGACGCTAAGACGAGCGCAAGAGACGCCAAGACGAGCGCAAGAGACGCCCAGACGAGCGCAAGAGACGCCAAGACGAGCGCAAGAGACGCCAAGACGAGCGCAAGAGACGCCCAGACGAGCGCAACAGACGCCAAGACGGGCGCAACAGACGCCAAGACGAGCGCAACAGACGCCAAGACGAACGCAACAGACGCCAAGACGAGCGCAAGAGACGCCCAGACGAGCGCAACAGACGCCAAGACGAGCGCAACAGACGCCCAGACGAGCGCAAGAGACGCCCAGACGAGCGCAAGAGACGCCCAGACGAGCGCAAGAGACGCCCAGACGAGCGCAAGAGACGCTCAGACGAGCGCAACAGACGCCAAGACGAGCGCAACCGACGCCAAGACGAGCGCAACAGACGCCAAGACGAGCGCAAGAGACGCCCAGACGAGCGCAACAGACGCCAAGACGAGCGCAACAGACGCCAAGACGGGCGCAACAGACGCCAAGACGAGCGCAAGAGACGCCCAGACGAGCGCAAGAGACGCCCAGACGAGCGCAACAGACGCCAAGACGAGCGCAACAGACGCCAAGACGAGCGCAACAGACGCCAAGACGAGCGCAAGAGACGCCCAGACGAGCGCAACAGACGCCAAGACGAGCGCAACAGACGCCAAGACGAGCGCAACAGACGCCAAGACGAGCGCAAGAGACGCCCAGACGAGCGCAAGAGACGCCAAGACGAGCGCAACAGACGCCAAGACGAGCGCAACAGACGCCAAGACGAGCGCAACAGACGCCAAGACGAGCGCAAGAGACGCCCAGACGAGCGCAACAGACGCCAAGACGAGCGCAACAGACGCCAAGACGGGCGCAACAGACGCCAAGACGAGCGCAACAGACGCCAAGACGAGCGCAACAGACGCCAAGACGTTAACAGTCTCGAGAAAGAGAGCGAGAGATGATGAGAAGCACAAACATCCTGTTATGAAGAAGCGAAAAGTGATTACGGATGAATCCGACAGAACGCCGGTCGCAAATCACGGATCTCGGAGCTGGAAACCCGCGGAGCAACGCCCTCCTCGACCGTCACACTGTTCCATACGTGTTTTAAGCATGCTTTATAATGGGCGGGGCATGAAGAGCTTCCTGCTCAACAGGAAGCTGAAAGATGTGGGCGGGGCTAGACGCCTGCAGGGGGCGGATCTCGTTCGGATGATTTTCCTCCAATCAGAGTTTAACGTGCAGGGTAAACCTAAGAAACTTCCAAAGCGTTTCTTCGCGATGGTTCCCCTGTTTAGTCGACTCTTACGCCAGCACAGGAAGTGCCCGTACGGCTTGTTCCTGCACAGGAAGTGCTCGGAAACTCATGACGCGCAAGATATGGAGTCGTTACTCAAATCGCATTTCTCTGCGTACAGGGTGTATCTGTTTGTGAGGGAATGTTTGCTTTACGTTGTTCCTGAGGAACTTTGGGGATCCCAGGAAAATTGGCTTCACTTCCTGTCCAGTGTGAAGAACTTCCTGCATCTTGGGAAATTTGAGCGCCTCCCGTTGGACCAGCTGATGTGGAAGATGAAGGTTAAGGCCTGCCATTGGCTGGGACTCAAGAAACGTGTGTCTTTAACGCCTTTATTCGTAACTCTTATTTATTATAACTCTGGTTGTTTGAAGCCAATCAGACTGCATGTTTTTTGTATTATGCAGGTTTGTTATCGTTAACTACAACTAAAACCATAACAAAACATTTTCATTACTTGAAATAAAATTAAAAAACTATATTTCAGCTAGTTGCCAAGACAAAGTTCATCATTCATTTCTTTGAAGTACTAAAATAACTAAAACTAAAATAAAAATACATAAGCATATTAAAAAAAAATAAGATTACAAAAATACTCAAATGACAAACTAATTACAAAAAAAAAATTGTTAATTGCTAATATTAATAAAAACTATGATAGTATATTTAGAGTTGGGTATTGTTTGATTTTTAACGATTCCAATTTCAATTCTGCTTATCGATTGCGATTTCAAAAGGTAAAAAAAAACCTTTAGACATCATTCAGATTTAATTTTATTTCAAAACTTTTAATTGTAGCTGAATATCATGAACAGAAATCAACAGCTAAAGAACACTTACACGAGGAGCGTGGTTATAAACACCATAGAAGAACAAATAGCCAACTAATATAGATTTCAAGCGTTATTAAAGACAATAAACACTCAAGAATTAAAAAAGAACAAATAAAAAATAAGCAATCACAACAAAGAGATAAAACTGTACAAAGATACGATAGAAATAAAGTGTTTTACGATTTTCAGGTACAGAAACTAATCAAATGTAAAATAACACAGCACTTTATAAATAAAATATACATTTGTAATATATTAACAAAAGTTATTCAGTCAAGAACGAGTGAATTTTCGTTAGTGTTTTTATAGAGACTGCAGGAATATTAGTGCTGTCACTTTAAGAGCTGCACGGGTCCAGTGTACTGACACACACGCCTGAAAACAGATATAAAAACGAATAAAGATATATTGAAATGCTCACAAAAGAATCAATAAGAGGAATTAACATTTTTATTTTATAACAAGTATTCGATTCCCAACCCTTAGTACAGTAGTCAACATTTGAAGTGGATCAAAACCTTTCATACAAAGTTATACAGGAATTTTGAACAACACCCGTTCTTGTGTTAGGACAACTCTGATGTTGCCTCGTGTAAATCGCAGCCAGTGCAGGAACAGAGCTTGATGAGGCTGTGGGTGACTGTGCTGATGTGTTGCTGTAGGACACTGCGCCAGTGAGCATCGCTACAGAGAGTGGATCTGCGCTCAGTTCCTGGCCTGGACGCTCAGTGGGTTCGTGGTGGGCCTGGTGCGAGCGCTCTTCTACGTCACCGAGAGCATGGGACAGAAACACGCACTGCGCTTCTACAGGGCTGAAGTCTGGAGCAAACTGCAGGACATGGCCTTCAGGTGCGCACACTGCAGTCATGTGACTCACGACTCGTCAGAAATGAGAAAACATATTTGAGTAGAAACCCTAAATGAAGCCCGCTTTTAGGATTGTTTTTTTTATTTTTATTTTTATGACAAATAACCACATTTCACTTCTCATTATTGTAAATAACCACCATTTATACTATTTATTTATTACAGTATATAGATACGTTCATTTAAACTTAGATTTAAAAAATATATATATTTTGTAGATGAAAATTTCTCAAAATTATGTACATTTAAAATAAAGTTATTAGTAAAATGTATATTTAAATGTACTAATTTTCACACACAAAAAGTTTAATGTATATTTTTGCATATTTATATTAAATATGAATATTTTCAACTAGAAAAGTTATTTTAAAATGTTTTATATAAATATACAATAGTCTTTGAAGTGGATCAAAACCTTTCGTCAAAGTTATACATGAATTTTGAACAACACCCGTTTTTGTTTTGGACAACTCTGATGAACTTTTCTGATCCACTTTAAATGTTGACTACTGTATATATTTGCATTGAAAAATAAACCTTATTGTACTATTTATGCTAATTATTAAAAACTGTCTGCACCTGATTGCATAACTGTAATGAGAAATATGACCTGTTTTGTTTAATATTATTGTTCTATGAAAACATTTTAATGACCTAAATTTTTATGTAAAATAAATAAGCACATTTTTGCTCACCTCTCATTATTGTAAATAAAGTGCTTTTACTTTTCCATTTATACTATTCATTTATGACAGTATATAGATAAGTTCTTTTAAACTTTGATGTATTTATTTTGTAGATCCTTTTAATCTAAAATTATGTACATTTAAATAAATAATTTCAGACACATTTTAAAATAGATATATTTATATTAAATTTTGCATATTTATTTTAAATATAAATATATTCAACTAGAAAAGTTATTTTAAAATGTTTTCTATAAATATATTTGCATTGAAAAATAAATCTTATTGTACTACTGTTAGTATTGTTTACTGAATCTAATTTATGCTAATTATTAAAAACTCAGATTAAGAACCTGATTGTATAACTGTAATGAGAAATATGACCTGTTTTGTTCAATATTATTGTACTCTGAAAACTATTTAATGAGCTATATTTTTGAGAAATGTTTATCAGTGTGCTAGTGTTTGATTCTGGTCCTGATCTGATTGTTTGTTGTCAGAGCTCATCTGTCTAAGGGCCAGTGGAGGGCCCTGTCTCCGTCTCAGGCCTTGAAGTTCCCGAAGACCACAGTAACATCCCGAATCCGGTTCATCCCGAAGGTGAGCAGCATGAGGCCCATCACTCGACTCACGGGGAGCAGAGAGTCACTGCAGGTGCGTTCACTAGCGTTACACGTCTCACTACTGTTCCACATCTCACTAGCGTTACACGTCTCACTCGCGTTACACGTCTCACTCTCGTTAGACGTCTCACTCTCCTTACACGTCACACTCTCGTTAGACGTCTCACTCTCCTTACACGTCACACTACTGTTACACATCTCACTAGCGTTACACGTCTCACTCGCGTTACACATCTCTCTCGTTACACGTCTCACTACTGTTACACATCTCACTCTCGTTACACGTCTCACTCTCGTTACACGTCTCACTACTGTTACACGTCTCACTCTCGTTACACGTCTCACTACGGGTACACGTCTCACTACCGTTACACGTCTCACTACTGTTACACGTCTCACTCTCGTTACACATCTCTCTCGTTACACGTCTCACTACTGTTACACATCTCACTAGCGTTACACGTCTCACTCGCGTTACACATCTCTCTCGTTACACGTCTCACTACTGTTACACATCTCACTAGCGTTACACGTCTCACTCGCGTTACACATCTCTCGTTACACGTCTCACTACTGTTACACATCTCACTAGCGTTACACGTCTCACTCTCGTCACACGTCTCACTACGGTTACACGTCTCACTCTCGTTACACATCTCACTCTCGTTACACGTCTCACTACTGTTACACGTCTCACTACTGTTACACGTCTCACTCGCGTTACACGTCTCACTCGCGTTACACGTCTCACTACTGTTACACATCTCACTAGCGTTACACATCTCACTACTGTTACACATCTCACTCTCGTTACACATCTCACTACTGTTACACATCTCACTAGCGTTACACGTCTCTCTAGCGTTACACGTCTCACTCGTGTTACACGTCTCACTCGTGTTACACGTGTCACTACTGTTACACATCTCACTAGCGTTACATGTCTCAATCGTGTTACACATCTCACTCTCGTTACACGTCTCACTACTGTTACACGTCTCACTACTGTTACACGTCTCACTCTCGTTACACGTCTCACTCTCGTTACACGTCTCACTCTCGTTACACGTCTCACTCTCGTTACACGTCTCACTCGCGTTACACATCTCTCTCGTTACACGTCTCACTACTGTTACACATCTCACTAGCCCTACACGTCTCACTCGCGTTACACATCTCTCGTTACACGTCTCACTACTGTTACACATCTCACTAGCGTTACACGTCTCACTCTCGTCACACGTCTCACTACGGTTACACGTCTCACTCTCGTTACACATCTCACTCTCGTTACACGTCTCACTAGCGTTACACGTCTCACTAGCGTTACACGTCTCACTCGTGTTACACGTGTCACTACTGTTACACATCTCACTAGCGTTACATGTCTCAATCGTGTTACACATCTCACTCTCGTTACACGTCTCACTACTGTTACACGTCTCACTCGCGTCACACGTCTCACTCTCGTTACACGTCTCTCTCGTTGCACGTCTCACTCTCATTACACGTCTCACTACTGTTACACGTCTCACTCTCGTTACACGTCTCACTCTCGTTACACGTCTCACTCTCGTTACACGTCTCACTCTCGTTACATGTCTCACTACTGTTACACATCTCACTAGCGTTACACGTCTCACTAGCAATACACGTCTCACTCGCGTTACACATCTCACTCGCGTTTTTTTTAACATGTGAAAATAGTGTGGTTGTGTAATGTTCTTTAACTATATAGTCCTTCATGTGT
>CM060634.1:32341936-32361936 GCA_030578275.1 Meda fulgida
GAACATTTTCTAAATATGTAACTTTGGTGATCAAAGATGAGTTTTAAGGGGTTAAATTATTCACTACATTTAAAAAGTAATAAGCGTTACCTGGAATAAAATTGATATAAAAAATTTTTTTTAGTTTAACTTGATGTACTAAAATAACTAAAACAAAAGCTGAAATAAAAACGATTAAACACTATATAAACATATTTAAAAAATAATAAAAATGACAAGAACATACAATATAATAACTAAAAATGGAAAATAAAAAAACGAATTTGAAATATTAATAAATATCTTAGTTGAAGTCAGAATCTGACAATCAAACAGAAGTATTTAGCGTCAAAATGAATTTAAAATAAAAAAATGTATTCGCTTTTACCAAACTAGATGACTAAACTTTGGCTGCGTCTGTATATGCCTACTTCCACACTATATAGTGCCTTCAAAGGACACTACTATCCCATGAGGCCACAGGAGAGGATTTGTGAAAGACAGTGGAGCGATGTGACATGATGTAGCACGTCATTTCATTCATACTATATAGAACATACTTTGTCAGTGACAACCAAATATAGTATCTATCTACTATACTGTATACGATTTCAGACGCATCATATGTAAATGATCTCTGCTCCGCCCCCTCTCAGGTATGACGGCCTATCACTGCGCTACAGCCTGACGCTAGGCTCCGCCCACTCTCCAGCCGCGGTCATGAAGAAGCTGCTGTCGGTCCTCAGTCTCAAGTGTACCGACATCTTTCTGGACCTCAGGGTGAGAGAGACCTTCTGTTCTAAAGACACTGAAACGCTGAAATCTCATTGGCCTACAATTGACCTATCGGTAAGCCCCGCCCCCTTAGTTACTGTTGCGCACTCGGACAAACAAACAGCTGTCAGTGTGAAAACCTTGTTCCCAAGATGTTTTTGATTAGGACTGCTCGATATTGAAGAAAAATGCGATATGCGATAACTCGTTAAATAATGTGATATTCGCTTAAATTATATAACCAACTTACGTATTTGTTTCACATTCTTTTTGTGACAAGAAAACATCTCTACAGCTTCTGAAAGATCATCAGTGTTTTACTACAGCGTTAAAGAGTTATTTTACCATCAGTGTAAACCACAGGTTCAGGTTATCCTACATTAGTTTATTTAACAACAGAAACTGAATATTCAAATGTAAAAATAAAACACTGCTTAGTTTTCACTGTGTGAATTAAATATGTACTGATTCTTATTAAAGCTACAAAAGTTATTCAGCCAAGAGCAGCGAGGGATTTTCTCTGTCTTTTGTTCATTAACCAGTTATTGCAAGCATATGCATATCGCGATATATACATTTGCGATATTTCCATAATTTCGATATACAGGTGAAACTTAAAAAATTTGAATATCGTGCAAAAGTCTGTATTTCCGTAATTCAAATTAAAAGGTGAAACTAATATATTTAGTATATATAACTATATACCTATGCATGATTATAGTTCTCAGAGGGCCGACATTTCTGTATTTAAAATCCTTTTTTTTTTAAGTGATTTCATGTAATATTCTAATTTTCTGAGATTTTGAATTTGAGGTTTTCATAAGCTGTACGCCATAATCATCAAAATTACAACTTTTGCACGATATTCTAATTTTTTTCGAGTTTCACCTGTATTGTGCAGCCCTATTTTTGATACATGTTGGACACAGAAGGACCACGTCTCGTCGAGAAGTCTTCATATGGGACTTAAATGTGCCATGGAGGGATATAAAAACGATTTTAAAACAAGCTTAATTTTGAAGCGAGGGTTTACAGGTCACAAGCGGGAGCGGCCTCATGTTACACTCGTCACGATCGCAGAACACAACATGCAGGATCAACACTGCTCGTGAACCGCAGGGTGAGATTCAATTCATTTACAACCAGTTTAATATGGAGAGGCACTGACATGTAAACCTTCATTTATGTGTTTTTGAGCTACAACAGTTAGCTATTCAGGTTTGTACGTTAGCATGGACTCACTCCTCAGGGAGCCGTTACTGCGCTGACATCAGCGATAAACTAACCAGGCTTCAGTCGCAGATAATTGGATGAGTACCCATGAGTACCCGTGCCCATCCTCTCAGGATACCTGGAATCAGAGTTTCACGTTCCCCTGGCACATCGTTGTACCATTTCTGTAGCATAAACACTATAAAACTGATGAGAGCTTCGGATCTTCCAATGTTTCTCTACGGCGCTGAAACCTAAAGATGTCCGAGGTCCCCGTGCAACTGATGCTCAACTGCCATTGGCTGATGTGCACTTGAGGGGAGGGGCTTACTAATAGGTCAATTCCGCATATTAAACACCAAACACGTTCTGATTGGCTGTGAGTGGCAGGTCCGGAAGTAAAAATCTCCATTGGGGAATTGATGCATGTAAATACACACATTTCTACTTCCTGAACCTAAGCCACTAAGAAAGTGGCGTTGTGATCTTTCTCAGGGTTTACTCTTCACGTGTGTGATCTTTCTCAGGGTTTACTCTTCACGTGTGTGATCTTTCCCCCAGATGAATTCAGTAGAAGCCGTTTACAGAAGCTTGTATAAGCTGATTCTGCTGCAGGCGCTCAGGTAAACAAATATATATTTTTTAAAGAAAATGTATACTTTTATTCAAAAGTGACAGTAAAGACATTTATAATGTTACAAATGATTCTGTTTCAAATAAATGCTGAACTTTCCTTTCATCAAAGAATCCTGAAACATAAAATGCATCAGTTTCCACACAAATATGACACTGATAATAATCATAAGTGTCTCTTGAGCATCAGATCCTCATATTCTCCTGATTTCTGAAGGATCATGTGACACTGAAGACTGGAGTAATGATGCTGAAACTCAGCTTTGATCACAGGAATAAATTACACTCTACTAGATATTCACATAGAAAACAGCTGATTTACATTACAATAATATTTCACTGTTTTTACAGTATTTTTCATCAGATGAATGCAGAAGAGACTGTTAAACAGTCGTGTAGTTGCTCGGTCCTGGTGGCAAAAGTTTAACAAGAACAAATATCTGCATAACTTTGTGTGAATGTGAATGATTGTGTGAAACTGAGCGTTAAACTAGAAACTGCGTGTGTGTGCGTGTGTGCCTGTGTGTGTGTGTGTGTGTGTGCGCGTGCGTGTGTGTGTGTGTGTGCGTGTGCGTGCGTGTGTGTGCGTGTGTGTGCGTGCGTGCGTGTGTGTGCGTGCGTGTGTGTGCGTGCGTGTGCGTGTGCGTGCGCGTGTGTGTGTGTGCGTGTGTGTGTGTGTGTGTGTGCGTGTTTGTGTGTGTGTGCGTGTGTGTGCGTGTGTGTGCGTGTGCGTGTGTGTGCGTGTGCGTGTGTGTGCGTGTGCGTGCGCGTGTGTGTGTGTGTGCGTGTTTGTGTGTGTGTGCGTGTGTTTGCAGGTTTCATGCGTGTGTGAAGAGTTTGCCTTTGGGTCAGAATGTGGAGACCAACCCGTCCTTCTTCTTGAAGATGATCTGGACGATGGCTCGAGTCATGAATAAACTCATCAGACACACAAACACAGGCAAGAGCGCCAGTGGCATTAAAGTCAGCATGAAACACAAGTTACGCTAGTCGGGGTTCGTACACTTGAAGTTCTTGAATTTGACTTTTTTTACATTCAAGTCCTTGAAAACCCTTGAAAACAGCCGTATTTACGAAGAGGTTCTTCAAAAGTGCTTCACTTATTTAAATAAGATTATTTACTCGATAAAGAGTACGCACATATTTTAATATCATTTATTGAGAAATAATAGCCATTGTGAACTTTGTATTTAATATATATTAATAAATATGTTGTAAGTTGTTGTTTTTTTGTTTTTTGGATACCATATACAGGTATCTGTAATTTGAGTTTAGAAAATCCATAAAAAATACTAAAGATATTGTTTGATAAGCGCGATCTCTGATTGCAGTCCTTGAAAACCAAAAAAGTAGTGCAGCGTATTTGAAAAAATGCGGCTCCCGCATAAATATGATGATTATGCATTAAATCATGCGATCGCATAATCACGTTTTTCTGGAGGGACTGTATTTAGAGCCTTGTTAGTGGTATTAACTAGCGATTTCTATTTTCATTACTCTATGCCCTATAGACTAGCGTTATAAGCGAAACAGTTTTTAGAGATAAAACTCTTTACATTCGATAATCATGAAAACAAATCTCAGAGAACGGTTGACTATGTACCAATGTGTAATTAGACCAAAGGTTCATTTTGTCCTTTCAGTTCAACAGTAAGTCGATTTACCCGGTAATACCCGGTAGGTTGTACAGAGCAGTAGCAGTAGATCATCTTCATGTGTTTTCCGTGACGCAGTGGCTGTGCTCCTCAGGTCTGCTCCTGGGCTCGCTGGACGGGGGAGGCGTGCTCCAGCACGAGGCCCTTCAGATGCTGTTCTGTGTGGCGTTTGAGGCCGTGTTCACACAGAGCCGCCGGCTGTATCGCAGTCTGCTTCCTCCACTGCGCACACGTACGTCTACCTCTTCTCTGCGCTTTCAGGCTTCGTTTAGGGTGGACTGAGGAGACTGTTGCATTGTGGGTGCTGAGGCCGTAATAGCAGTGTTTTTTCATGCCGTTGAGATACTATTAGGATTTGTTAATATTTTGAAATGGTTTTTATTTGTATATGTTCAGTTTTCATTTATATTTGACTTAATCGTTTTTTTTGTTTAATGGAATATCAATTTACTTTTTATTCATTTTTATTGAAGTAAATTTAGTACTTAAACTAAACAAAAATGAGAAATGTTGGCAACTAATATATATATATACGAGAGAGAGCGAGAGATATTAATAGTGTTTATATGCTATTTTATTTTTTATTAATATCGATGAATGTATTTTTTATTAATATTGAAATAGCTTTTCATTAATGTGATTTTTTTTTTTGTTGTAATTTTATTATGTGCTTTTGTCTTTTTTTTCTCTATATCACTATTTAGGTTTACTCACTGTTTTTAGTTTAGTATTTAATTCCAACTAGTAATTTTATTGTTATAATTGCTTCTTATGCATATTTTAGTTAATTGCTTTGGGAACATTTTTTAGTTTTTCATCCTGAAACATTTATATTTTAATTCAACTTGATCTCAGCTGAACAGTTGCAGTTTTAGTGAACGATAATAACCTGGTGTGATTCATTAAAAAATATCATGTTTAATAGCCATATTCCTGGAAAAGACACAAACAACCCTGAATCCACCAATCAGAGACGTCGCTGCCACAGTCGAAACTTTAGAGGTGTTAGACTCTCTTTACACTCTTAAATTACTTATTATGTTTGTTAATGTGTATTTGACTTGTTTTATGCTTTTATGCAATAGAAAATTCTTTCAGAAACTTGGACTGCTGGGAAAGTCTTCTTTCGTAATGTTAGTGTTTGTAGAGGAGTTCTGCCAATGATTGTGTGTGTGTGTGTGTGTGTGTGTGTGCTTCAGGACGGAGGCGTCTTCAGCGCTTGCTCCACGGCATCAGACTGGCTCGTGTCCGTCAGGCCTCGACTCCCAGAATCCCTCAGGACTTTAAACGCATCCGGGCGTAGCGCGTAAAGGTGAACGCTTGGTCTCGGGCTGAACACTCCTGAGCTGTGTGTAAATGTTGACGGCTCGTCGTTAAACGCAGCGAGAGATAAGAGTGTGTGTGATGTTTGCATGTTCATGCATCTTTAAAATGTATATTTCAATACGGAGAATAAAAAAGGCGAGTTATTTTCATGTTATTCGAACTAAAATGATCATCTACAGAATGCTTTCCTGCAATCTCGTTCATTATTTAGTCTAATTTGATGATATTTTCATCTGTTGGAGTAATTACAGCTCCGTTCACATGTTTAATGTGTATTTCACAGTCTACTCTTGAATCAGTGAAATCCCAACAGGTTTATTAACATGCTCAAACAACAGAAGAAACACTGTTCATATAATAATCTCAGGAAACATGACATTTTCACTGCAGTGAACGAGTTGATTTGTTCAGTATTCAGTCCCAGTCCACACAGTATATATATATACATTTATAAATTTAAAGATATGTAGCAACATTCTATTACACACACACACATAAATGTATACATATTTATATGTAGCAACATTTATATAATTACACATGTATGTATCAGATTTAATATTTGTGTGTATAATATACATATAAAATTTAAAAAAACACTTTAAAAATCATTTAAAAAAAATTAAATCACTATTTTGAGTTTTGTAAAGATATTTACACCTCAGAAATCAGAATGTTAGTTATTGATGTGTTTTTCCCCTCATAGTTTAAGGACAAACATTTGTCTCTAATATTTTTAAGTAATTTAAATAATTTACAGATGCAGTGAAGTTATGCTAAACGTCTTTCTCAGGCACATGTTGGTTGAAACGAGACGCTTTAGATCCTGAGATGTAGTTTGTAGGGATTGCTCACGCATTGTGTTTATCGTGCAATTTATACACGAGTTTTTACGTGCATATGATGCGCTCTTTAAACCCCATGGGTATTAGTGGTGTGGCCCGGGGTACATGCGCATTACACGCAATAAAGTGTGTATCATATGCACGTAAAAACTCATTTTGGCGTATGAATTGCACGATAAGCAGCATGTGTTGATGAGATCGGGCCGGGCTAGAGCGCTTTAAAGCTCTGCGTGCGCTCGTCGGGTGTGAAAGCCGGGTTGCTGTTGGGGTTCGGGTAACTGTGTCCCGTCTGTCGTCTGAGGAGCCTGTAAACGAACACGGCCGGGATGGAGAGCACAGGAACCGAGCTCAGCAACACACACACGGAAAACACCCCGTCCGAGTACGGCTTCACCTCCGTCTCCGGGAACTTCTCCTGCAGGGTGAGTTTACAGCAGTTTAGCGTTTGTTGTTATATTTTAAATTCATTTTCGATTTACCTTTTTATTATTTAATTAGATTTTAATATAGTTTTATTTATTTATTTACAATTATTCATTTTAATTTTATATTTATGATTTAATTTTATGAAGCATTTGGCATTTTAAGATTATAAAATTTACTTTTATTATGATTTAATTTTCTCCATTTAATTTATTTTTTACTTTAAATATGGTTAAATATTTGTATGTTTGTTTTGTATTTTAAAATAATTAAAATTTATGCTTCATTAAAAATATATATTATTTTTTTTTAAGTTGAATTTTGTAATAAATTTTAGTACGTTTTATATTTTACAATAATTTAATTTTGCTTTTTTATGATTTAAATGTATAATTTAATTACATTTTCTGGTTTATTGTTTTTTATTTTACAATTATTCATTTTAATTTTATATTTATGATTAATTGAAGTAAGTATTTAACATTTTAAGATCATTCATTTAGCTTTTTTTACATTTATTTTAATTCATTTTAGTAAGCGTTTAAGTGTTTTGCATTTTAAGAAAATTAAATTTGCTTTTTATGATTCAATTTTGTCCATTTCATTTTTTTTATTTTAAATGTATTCTAATTTTATTATTTTAATAATGGTATGTTTGTTTTTTGTATTTTTAAAGATTTTAATTGAATATTTTATTTTTATTTAACTCTTTTCATTTTATATTTATGATTTCATTTTAGGAAGTGTTTATTATTTTATTTAATATTGTCCATTTAATTTTTTTATTTTAAATGTATTCTAATTTATGATTTAATAATGGTATGTTTGATTTTTGTATTTTATTTGAAAGATTTTAATTTAATATTTTATTTTTATTTAATTCTTTTCATTTTTTATTTATGATTTCATTTTAGGAAGTGTTTTTTATTTATTTAATTTTGTCCATTTAATTTTTTATTTTAAATGTATTCTAATTTTATGATTTAATATTGGTATGTTTGTTTTTTGTATTTTATTTTAAAGATTTTAATTTAATGTTCTGTTTTATTTGTATGATTTTTTTTGTTGTTATTTGTTTTTTTTTATTTAATTTTGTGTATTAATTTAATGTTTAGTGTTTTAACTTGGTCTTTATGACGACCCCCCCCCCCCCCCCCCCCAACAAAGTCAACGTTGCCCTGGTAACCCATTTAAATGAGCAGCCACTCTCATATGAAACACACGGAGTCGCATTAATGCCCATCTGGAGGCAGTGATCGTGCGGATCCTCAAGGTTCTGGTGGTCACTCACATATTGCGGGTTCCAGGCGGGGTACGTGGGCTGGTTCTGCACCTGGACCGCGACGTAGGCCACCAGCACCACCAGCAGCATCACGGGACTGATGCCCATCCAGCACGCGCGCCAGTACAGGTTCGGCCGGCGTCCCGTCATGACCTCGATGTCATCGCTGAAGCTGGAACACAGTCTCACACATCTGATACTGAAACCCTACGAGCTCAAATATTGAGTTTAGTTCACATTTCAAGAATTTATTTTAATAAGTTCACATTTCAATAACTGTTCACGGTTCTCTGATGTCGTATAATGGTCACATGACATGAATCTAAACAAATAAAACATTTTTTTAGAAAGTGTTTTATTTAGATTTTGTTTTAATTTAAGAATTATTTATTTAAATTGTACGATTATGATTAAATATGTAGAAAGTTTTTATTTATTTTAATGACATTTTTAATGATTTAACAAACGTTTTTTACTTATTTTAATTTTCAAAGTTTTACTTTGTATAATTTGTTTTGATTTTTTAAATTATTTCAATTTTACATTTATAGTTTTATCTAAAATACTTTATTAGAATATTTTACTTTTATATATATTTTTTTAAATTGCATTTTTAATGATGAACAAATTTTAGTACGTTTTTTATTTTGATTGTTTTAAATTTAACATTTTTTTATTTAATTCGTTTTTTTCTTGTTGTTTTTAATTAATTTTAGTTGTACATTTATTTATTTTTAATAAACGTTTTTTGTAGTTTCTTTTTTAATTTTTGTATTAAATTATTAATTTTTTATTTACATTTATGATGTACATTTTTGTATTTTACAATTATTTTAAGTTTGCATTTTTATTATTTAATTTAAGAATTAGTTTAGTTTTATTTTGACTTGTTTTTATTTTAAAATGTATTTTTTTAATGTATTTAATGTATTATATTTTAAAATGTATTCATATTTTAAAATTGTGTTTTATCCACTCACAAACCCCAGTCACGGCAAACCCTGCTTTAACTAACTGTCAAAAAAATCACGTTTATCTATTTTTAAGCCCAACCTTTTCCTTCAACCTCCTTTTAATGATTTGTATTGATGGCAATGCTGTCTTTTAACACGAACTGATGAATTTTCCTACCGCTTCATCCCGTAGAAGTAAACGACGCCGATGATCTCGAAGAAGGCGATGACGAGGAGCGGGATGGATCCCACGTAACTGTTGAAGATCTCCAGCCAGTAGTTCCCAGATTCCAGCGTGAAGATCAACGCAACCAGGAAGCTCAGCGCACAGATCAGACCTGCATTAGCATAGCATGAAAGCAATAGTTCACCCAAAAATGAAGATTAGCCCATGATTTACTCACTCTCAAGTCATCTCATGATCTGTCCATCATAAAAGTGCTTCTGTCCATCATTAAAGTGCATCTGTCCATCATTAAAGTGCATCTGTCCATCATAAAAGTGCTTCTGTCCATCATAAAAGTGCATCTGTCCATCATAAAAGTGCATCTGTCCATCATAAAAGTGCATCTGTCCATCATAAAAGTGCTTCTGTCCATCATTAAAGTGCATCTGTCCATCATAAAAGTGCTTCTGTCCATCATAAAAGTGCTTCTGTCCATCATTAAAGTGCATCTGTCCATCATAAAAGTGCTTCTGTCCATCATTAAAGTGCATCTGTCCATCATAAAAGTGCTTCTGTCCATCATAAAAGTGCATCTGTCCATCATAAATGTGCATCTATCCATCATAAAAGTGCATCTGTCCATCATAAAAGTGCATCTATCCATCATAAATGTGGATCTATCCATCATAAATGTGCATCTATCCATCATAAAAGTGCATCTATCCGTCATAAAAGTGCATCTCTCCATCATAAATGTGCATCTATCCGTCATAAACGTTTATCTATCCATCATAAAATGTGCATCTATCCATCATAAAAGTGCTTCTGTCCATCATTAAAGTGCATCTGTCCATCATAAAAGTGCTTCTGTCCATCATTAAAGTGCATCTGTCCATCATAAAAGTGCTTCTGTCCATCATAAAAGTGCATCTGTCCATCATAAATGTGCATCTATCCATCATAAAAGTGCATCTGTCCATCATAAAAGTGCATCTATCCATCATAAATGTGGATCTATCCATCATAAATGTGCATCTATCCATCATAAATGTGCATCTATCCGTCATAAAAGTGCATCTCTCCATCATAAATGTGCATCTATCCGTCATAAACGTTTATCTATCCATCATAAAATGTGCATCTATCCATCATAAAAGTGCATCTGTCCATCATAAATGTGCATCTGTCCGTCATAAAAGTGCATCTGTCCATCATAAATGTGCATCTATCCTTCATAAAAGTGCATCTATCCATCATAAACGTTTATCTATCCATCATAAAATGTGCATCTATCCATCATAAAAGTGCATCTGTCCATCATAAATGTGCATCTGTCCGTCATAAAAGTGCATCCATCTATCATAAAAGAGCATCTGTCCATCATAAAAATGCATCTATCCATCATAAAAGTGCATCTGTCCATCATAAAAGTGCATCTCTCCATCATAAATGTGCATCTATCCTTCATAAAAGTGCATCTGTCCATCATAAAAGTGCATCTGTCCATCATAAATGTGCATCTGTCCGTCATAAAAGTGCATCCATCTATCATAAAAGAGCATCTGTCCGTCATAAAAGTGCATCTATCAATCATAAAAGAGCATCTGTCCATCATAAAAGTGCATCTGTCCATCATAAAAGTGCATCTGTCCATGATAAAAGTGCATCTCTCCATCATAAATGTGCATCTATCCTTCATAAAAGTGCATCTATCCATCATAAATGTGCATCTATCCATCATAAAAGTGCATCTGTCCATCATAAAAGTGCATCTATCCGTCATAAAAGTGCATCTATCCATCAAAAAAGTGCATCTGTCCATCATAAATGTGCATCTATTCTTCATAAAAGTGCATCTCTCCATCAAAAAAGTGCATCTGTCCGTCATAAAAGTCCATCTATCCATCATAAAAGTGCATCTCTCCATCATAAATGTGCATCTATCCGTCATAAAAGTGCATCTATCCATCATAAAAGAGCATCTGTCCATCATAAAAGTGCATCTATCCATCATAAAAGTGCATCTGTCCATCATAAAAGTGCATCTGTCCATCATAAAAGTGTACGGCCGTCTGCCGGAAGCTATTTATTTTAGTTGATAAAGTTTTAAATATGGATATTTTTCTTACACAAACGCATGGCTTCACTTCAGAAGGCCTTTATTAAAGGAACACTCCACTTTTTTTGGAAATAGGCTCATTTTCCAGCTCCCCTAGAGTTAAACTGTTGAGTTTTACCGTTTTCGAATCCATTCAGCCGATCTCCGGGTCTGGCGGTAGCACTTTTAGCATAGCTTAGCATAGATCATTGAATCTGCTTAGACCGTTAGCATCTCTCTCAAAACAATTACCAAATAGTTTCGATATTTTTGTATTTGTCATATACACCTAGGATGACTTGCGGGAGAGTAAATCATGCGCTAATTTTCATTTTTGGGTGAACTATCCCTTTAGCATGCGGCCAGCCTCATTAGCATACGGGCCGTGTCTCCGGTGTGATACCTGTGAAGATCTCTTTGGGCATCCACTTGGGCACCATGTGCAGGTCGAGCAGCGGCGTCAGGACCCCCTCCAGGTTCCCGAACATGGAGGACAGGCCGAGGCTGAAGAGCATGATGAAGAAGAGCACGGCCCACACCTGCGAACCCGGCATCTCCACCACTGCCTCCGTGAACACGATGAACGCCAGGCCCGTTCCTGAAGCACTCTGGGTAACAGAGAGAGAGTCTCTCACTACATACACACTAGCGTTCAACAGGTACTAGCTACAGTACTAGCATTCAACAGTTACTGGTTACAATACTAGCATTCAACAATTACTGGTTACAACACTAGCATCCAACAGTTACTGGTTACAGTACTAGCGTTACACCGTTACTGGTTACAGTACTAGCGTTCAACAGGTACTGGTTACAACACTAGCGTTCAACAGTTACTGGTTACAATACTAGCGTTACACCGTTACTGGTTACAAAACTAGCGTTCAACAGTTACTGGTTACAATACTAGCGTTACACCGTTACTGGTTACAAAACTAGCGTTCAACAGTTACTGGTTACAATACTAGCGTTACACCGTTACTGGTTACAACACTAGCGTTCAACTGTTACTGGTTACAACACTAGCGTTCTACAGTTACTGGTTACAGTACTAGCGTTCAACAGTTACTGGTTACAATACTAGCGTTACACCGTTACTGGTTACAACACTAGCTTTCAACAGTTACTGGTTACAACACTAGCGTTGAACAGTTACTGGTTACAATACTAGCGTTCAACAGGTACTAGTTACAACACTAGCATTCAACAGGTACTAGTTACAACACTAGCATTCAACAGTTACTGGTTACAACACTAGCATTCAACAGTTACTGGTTACAACACTAGCATTCAACAGTTACTGGTTACAACACTAGCATTCAACAGTTACGGGTTACAGTACTAGCGTTCAACAGTTACTGGTTACAATACTAGCGTTACACCGTTACTGGTTACAACACTAGCTTTCAACAGTTACTGGTTACAACACTAGCGTTGAACAGTTACTGGTTACAATACTAGCGTTCAACAGGTACTAGTTACAACACTAGCATTCAACAGGTACTAGTTACAACACTAGCATTCAACAGTTACTGGTTACAACACTAGCATTCAACAGTTACTGGTTACAACACTAGCGTTCAACAGTTACTGGTCACAATACTACCGTTACTGGTCACAACACTAGCGTTCAACAGTTACTGGTTACAATACTAGCGTTACACCATTACTGGTTACAACACTAGCATTCAACAGTTACTGGTTACAACACTAGCATTCAACAGTTACTGGTTACAGTACTAGCGTTCAACATACTGGTTACAATACTAGCGTTACACTGTTACTGGTTACAATACTAGCGTTACACCGTTACTGGTTACAATACTAGCGTTCAACAGGTACTAGTTACAACACTAGCATTCAACAGGTACTAGTTACAACACTAGCATTCAACAGTTACTGGTTACAATACTAGCGTTCAACAGTTACTGGTTAGAGTACTAGTGTTCAACAGTTACTGGTTCAACAGTTAATGGTTACAGAACTTTATGGAAAAGCTGCTTGTGATGAGCTTTGATTCACCATGTGACTCTCATCTCCACTGTGATTGGTGGTTTCCAGTGTATTACAATGGTACAGAACCCATATTAGTACTTCAATTGACTGGTAAATTAACATTATATCAGATAGTAAAATGCAGTTTTTTTTACTGTAAATTTATGTTAAGTCTGTAAAATCTAAAATCTTGCCGTATTTTTTCTGGTAAATTTCTGCCAGCTGTCAGTTTTTATTTTTTATTACAGTGTTATAATAATCATAAATGTTTCTTGAGCATCAGATCATCATATTCTCCTGATTTCTGAAGGATCATGTGACACTGAAGACTGGAGTAATGATGCTGAAAATTCAGCTTTGATCACAGGAATAAATTACACTTTACTAGATATTCACATAGAAAACAGATTTACAGTGGAATAATATTTCCCTGTTTCTGATGTTCTGAGCAGAAGACACGTGCTTGTATTCCCAGCTGTACCTGATCCAGGAAGTTCTTGAGGACGCAGCGTTTCAGGTTGAGAGCGGAGACTTTATCCGGGTCGCTCGAGTTCAGAAACGTCAGCCAGTTCTCGTAGTTCTCCGTCGTGATGTTTTTCTCCCCGATGTCGAAGGCGTTGGTCAGATCCAGGATGTTCCTGCGAACACAACACACACACACACACACACACCTTGTCGATCAGACCTCGCCGTCGTGTAAACGCGTCAGTTATTGGTCTGTGAACGCAGTGTGTGTTCGTCACCCGTCGATGCAGGCGTTGAAGTTGCTCGTGGCCTTGAAGCCCAAGATGGCGAAAATGGGAATGGAAGCGTAGAGAGACGTGGCACTGTTAATGCATCCCACAAACACAGCGTCTCGCTCACAGTCATTCCTGTAGGACACACACAGGCACCTCTTATATATATATATGTAAATATACTGTCTATATATGCATATGCATTATTCACCTTTCATATTCATAATGCATGCTTTTAAAGGTGCAGTCTGTAAGAATGACAGCTAGTGGTGGAAATAGGTAATGCAGTCCACATTTAGAATATCGGAGATCGTTGTTTCCCCGCCTCCACGGACTCGGCGCTCCCGCGGGTCGCCAGTCTGAGCACGCGCAACAGGAACGAGCGCAATGACAACGAAAGCCGCGGAGACTTACACACTGTAGGTTGATGAGTTGATTTATCTGCGTTTTGATATGCTCTCATTCATAGAGATTTTTAGATATCGAGGCTTTTTAGGTTGTGTGGAATCTGCGATCTCTGACCAGTTTGTTTGCTGGTGTCCATGCATTTAAATTTGGGTATTTTACAATCATTTTAAGTTTGTATTTAAATGATTTCATTTAAGCTTTGGTGTTTTATTTTGACTTCTTTTTATTTAAAATTTTTATTTATTTATTTAAAGTGTCGTGCAGACGGTGTGTGGTGCAGACGTTGTGTGTCGTACTTCTTGGGGTTGTAGCTGGAGAATGCGATGAGTCCCCCGAAGGCCAGAGACAGAGAGAAGAAGATCTGTGTTGAGGCGTCCAGCCACACCTGAGGATTAGCCAACAGCGTCCACTGAGGAGAGAACATCACACACACTGATCACACTCCTGCTGTGTGTGTGTGTGTGTGTGTGTGTGTGAGTGACTCACGTCTGGTGTGAACAGGTAGCGGAGCCCGTCGGTGGCCCCTGGCAGTGTGTGTGTGTGTGTGTGTGTGTATGTGTGCGAGACTCACGTCTGGTGTGAACAGGTAGCGGAGCCCATTGGTGGCCCCTGGCAGTGTGTGTGTGTGTGTGTGTGTGTGTGTGTGTGTGTGTGCGAGACTCACGTCTGGTGTGAACAGGTAGCGGAGCCCGTCGGTGGCCCCTGGCAGTGTGTGTGTGTGTGTGTGTGTGTGTGTGTGTGTGTGTGTGTGTGTGTGTGTGTGCGAGACTCACGTCTGGTGTGAACAGGTAGCGGAGCCCGTCGGTGGCCCCTGGCAGTGTGTGTGTGTGTGTGGGTGCGAGACTCACGTCTGGTGTGAACAGGTAGTGGAGCCTGTCGGTGGCCCCTGGCAGTGTGTGTGTGTGTGTGTGTGTGTGTGTGTGTGTGTGGGTGCGAGACTCACGTCTGGTGTGAACAGGTAGCGGAGCCCATCGGTGGCCCCTGGCAGTGTGTGTGTGTGTGTGTGTGTGTGTGTGTGTGTGTGGGTGAGAGACTCACGTCTGGTGTGAACAGGTAGCGGAGCCCATCGGTGGCCCCTGGCAGTGTGTGTGTGTGTGTGTGTGTGTGTGTGTGTGTGTGTGTGTGTGTGTGTGTGTGTGTGTGTGTGTGTGTGTGTGCGAGACTCACGTCTGGTGTGAACAGGTAGTGGAGCCTGTCGGTGGCCCCTGGCAGTGTGTGTGTGTGTGTGTGTGTGTATGTGTGTGGGTGCGAGACTCACGTCTGGTGTGAACAGGTAGCGGAGCCCATCGGTGGCCCCTGGCAGTGTGTGTGTGTGTGTGTGTGTGTGGGTGCGAGACTCTCGTCTGGTGTGAACAGGTAGTGGAGCCTGTCGGTGGCCCCTGGCAGTGTGTGTGTGTGTGTGTGTGTGTGTGTGTGTGTGTGTGTGTGTGGGTGCGAGACTCACGTCTGGTGTGAACAGGTAGCGGAGCCTGTCGGTGGCCCCTGGCAGTGTGTGTGTGTGTGTGTGTGTGTGTGTGGGTGCGAGACTCACGTCTGGTGTGAACAGGTAGCGGAGCCCATCAGTGGCCCCTGGCAGTGTGAGGGCCCGCACCAGAAAGATGGTGAGCACCAGGTACGGGAAGGTCGCGGTCACGTACACGGCCTGCACAAATACACACATTAACCATCAACATGAGCCACTGAGCACAAACACACACACTAGGGCGTTTCCATTACAGATTCGCGCAAAACTTTTGCGATATTTTCTAAATGTCGATAAAAAACTATTGTAAAATGACAGCGTTTCCATTAACCGATGTTATGCGACTAAAATGGGCTAAACAATGTTTGCAATAAATGGGAGTTATTGCGAAATTTAAAATACGGCTCTCGTCAATTTCGCAAAAACTCCCATTTATCGCAAAAAAAGTTTTTACGCTCGCATGAGGAGGTTTTTCAGGCAATTCGACTTTAGTCTTGATTATCTAAAATTACATTTTAGTCTTGCATAACATCGGTTAATGGAAACGCCGTCATTTCGCAATCGTTTTTTATCGCAATGTACAAAATATAGCAAAAGTTTGCGCAAATCTGTAACGGAAAAATTATTTAATATTTTCAAATTGCAATTTCAATATGCGCAGTTTGAAGAGTAACGTAAAGCGGCTTGTGATGCTGTGCTAAGCTCGCGCACCTTCCCGATGGTCTCGATGCCGCGTATGAAGCAGATGTAGACGATGCTCCAGGCCGAGGCGAGGCACAGCACCAGCCACCACTGCAGAGAGCCGCTGTGCTCCAGGCCCGCAGAGATGTTCAGGGTCTGCCGGTACCAGTAGTAGTTCACCGGCGTGCTCAGCACACACTCCTCCACATAACCTGCCACACACACACATACCATGCTACACTATTCACTCATATCCATTTACATTTATACATATCTGTATTCATTTAGATTTTTGTTTGTTTATTTTTAATGTGTATTATTTACTTTCTGTAGATGTTTATTTGATGTATTTTCAATGTATTTATACATTAAAAATAGAATAAATAAAATGATAAACACATTTAATTACATCTAATAATAAACTGTATTAATACATTTAAATCTATTTACTTTTTATATTTATTTGATTTATTTGCAATATATTTAGAACTTATTTAATTTGTATTTATTAATGTTTATTTTTAATGTATTTAAATTTTAATGTATTTTATTTACTTTGCCTATATTTATTTGATGTATTTTCAGTATATTTATCATTTTATTTATTTTTAATGTGTATTTATTTTATGTATTTGCAATGTATTTATCATTTTATTGATTTTATTTGTATTTATATTTATTTGTTATTTTCAAAGTATAATTTATTTTACTTGTTTATATATTTATTTTGTTTTTCAATCTATTTAAATTTGTATTTACTTATTTATTTTCAATGTATTTATGCTTTCATTTAATTTGTATTTATTGTTTATTTTTAATGTATTTATATTTTATTTATTATTATTTTAACTTATATTTATTTTTTGTTTATATTTATTTTTATATATTTTCAGTGTATTTATAATTTATTTGTATTTATTTTTAATGTTTATTTTAATGCATTATTTTTTATTGATTTAAATATGTGATATATTACGCAATTTTTATTTATTTATTTTTTTATGTATATTATTGCCTATTTTTTGTTTATTTTTAATTTTAAGTTATTTGTTTGTTTTTAATTGTGGTGTGAAATATTATGCTTGACAGGCATGTATTTATTTTACTCCTATATTCTATATAACTCCTATTTTATTTAACTTAGGTTGTAATTACGTCGTGAGCATCATCCTGCTGCATTTGGTTTTCACTATATTACAGTAATGAGCATTTAATGAGGATCCCGGTGTCATCATTACCCGTGTTGTTGGCGTTGATGGGACACTGACTCCAGGGCAGCGGCTCCTCAAACGAGTGGAAGAAATACCACAGAACCCAGGCCAGGATCGTGTTATAAAACAAGCCCACCAGGAAGGAGAGGATCATCGACGCCACACCTGCCGTTTACACTGTCATAACTCAATCATGTCTTTATGAACTCATAAAGCGTCTGGGACACAATAACACGCTCTAAGAAGACATTAAACATTTGCTCATGGAAAATCCCAGACTGAAAAAAAGAACAGTAAAGTTTGGAATGATTAAAGTCCCTCTATCAATAATCTTAAAATTAATCTTTGATCACCAAAATTACATATTAAAAAAAAAAAATCTTCATGCCTTAAAATAGCTTGAATGTAACCACACTCTTGCTTCATTTAGTATACGTGGATCTATGAATATGCAAATGAGCCCCGCCTCCACTCACTCAGAGATATAAACCACTTTAAAAACTTTTAATTTTTAAAAATGTTAATGTTTCTGAAGGAGACTCTTCTGCTCATCAAGGCTGCATTTATTTGATGAATAATACTGTAAAAACAGTGACATAGTACAATTTAAAACAACTGTTTTCTATGTGAATATATAGTAAAATGTCATTTATTCCAGTGATCAAAGCTGAATTTTCATCAGAAATCTTCATTATTCTTGGTAGTGAACGGTGTAATATTAAACACCCGTGTTTATCTGTTAAAAGAGAAAATCAATCTGATATCCCTTAATCTCAGTTCGGGTTTGTGCTGAGATGAGTGTCAGTACACTGGGGGAAATGTGTTGGTTTAACTTAAAAAAGTAAGTTACCAGGTTGCCTTAAAATTGTGAGTTAATACAACAAAGGATATTGGTTTAATAAATAGAACCGTAAAATATCATGCTGGACTAAGTTGATTTGGCAAAAGCTAAATGCGCAGATAACTAATGTACGGTGTGTTTAGCGGGTTGGTCTCACCCAGGCCGCCCAGCAGAGGAGAGATGGAGTGCCACACGCCCACACTGCCCTTCCTCAGACTCTGCCCGATCGCCAGCTCCAGATACAGCAGGGGAAGGCCCTCGAAGACCAGCGCCAGCAGGTACGGGATCAGGAACGCGCCTCACACACACACACACACACACACAACCTTCAAATGTGGGTATTGGAACACTGATTGACGTTACTTAGATAAAGAAATCAGTACTTTTCTTCTCCGCTCCTCCTATATTAGTGGTCTAATAAACCTGGCATTGGTCTGCTAAATGCATGAGTGTAAATGTAAAACACTGATGCAATCGATACATTCTTAAAAATAAAAGGTTCCCAAAGGGTATTTCAGGGTGATGATGCTATAGGAGAACCGTTCCTCGGAGAATCTTAAAGTTCTTATTAAAATCCCCCTGTGCTGAAAATCCAGCTTTTAAAGCAACACTAAAGCACTTTCCCTCCGCGGTCCCCCTACAGTTCGGGAGCGGAATTGTCCATTACCGCTGTCGTAAACTGTCGCACACTCGCTGTTTATCCAGAGGCTGCATTCCAGTCCACAATCGTCATTTCCTTCACTCGCTAACTTTATTTAATTATTTATTATTAAATGCCACAAGAACAAGAGGTATCACATATTCACAATATTACATTAACAGCCAGGAAATGAAAAAAAAAAGTTTTTACATAAAATCCAGTGCTTTCAAAGCATTACATGTTTTCATTGCTTGTTTTGTTTTTAGTTTGTTCCAAAAGATGTACATATAATGTAAAGTCATTTATAAAATGTGGAAATCACTGGCTAACTTGCCTCGGTTCACTCGGATGTACGTCATCGCTTGCGTTGCACGAGTGCCCACTACTGGCGGAAACTGCAATGGGCTGAACTGGAACGTGCTAAGCCCTCGATCACTCTGAATCAGCTATGGAGATTTATTTATTTATTTTTCCCCTGTAAGAATTAGTTTAATGCACCATCCAAATGAATATAGGTGTGTTTGGGTTGTTAAAGAAAAAAAGCCAGAGTGTAACCATTACCGTAAAGCAAGTCAAATTTGTAGTTTTCTTATGTCTCATTTGAACTACAGAAACGCGACCCGATCTGGCAAACTTGCATATTGTGGTGATGGCAGATACTGGGCCGAGAATCCAGAAG
>CM060634.1:32366936-32371936 GCA_030578275.1 Meda fulgida
TACACAGTTTTCAAGATTACCAAATCGGGATTACCAGTGCTCTAAATGGGACAACATATCACAATGTGGGCTACCATCTATGAGAAGAACAGGTAGAAGAGCCAACATGGGGTCACTGTAAGTGTTTCTTATTTTGAGACAAAACACAAAAATAACATAAACATCCACTTCTAATCATAATTTATTTTATGACCCACATCTGAACCACAACAAAATAAACAACAAACATACATTAACAAATACATTGTGGACATTTTGAAAACGTCTTAAAAAATTAAATGGCTAAATATCCAATAGTTGACGAAATAAAGAATGTTCAGGGTTCTTCATCTGAGGAGGAGAGACCAGCATCTCCAAGCCCCGCTTTTAGGAGGTGGATCTGAAGTTTCGCTTTGGTTTGCTGTAGTTTGGTCAGCTTGATTTGTTCCTCTGCCAGGAGTATCTGTGCTTCTGCTCTTTCAGTTTCTCGTTTAAGAAGTGATTCATAGAAATCATCATTTTTATTCAATACGCTTCAAGCCTCTTTTCTGAGCTCCTGTGACTGCTGGCTCTACCAGTGAGGATCCAGGTTGTTCTTCAATAATAGGGCTGAGATCCAGAATGAACGATTCCTCTGCAATAGGAGGAACTGGCTCACTTTCCTCTACAATTGTAGGCTCACCATCCCCTACAACACCTTGAATCCTGTGCAGAGCTTTAGAGTTCTCACCTCCAATAATGTCCAGAACCACATCTGTGTATTCACCTTTCTTAAAGGGTTTGTTGCCTGTTTGGGTGTTTTTTGCTTCAGCAAGGACCTTTGTTGCTCTGGCCCTCAGATTCTTCCACCTAAATTTCACTTGCTCCAAGGTCCTCTTCTGGCCAGACCCCATTGCATTTACATTCTGTGTGATTTCAACCCAAATGTCTTTCTTCCTTTTGTTAGTCACCATTCCACCTGCAACAGAGCTTCCTACTATTGAGGCATAATGGCACTTAACACCCTCCAGCAGTGCATGGGTTTCTGCAACAGTGAAATTAGGTCCGTTTGAGTCCATAGTTTCACCGCTTCTGTTGTAGTGAACATAGTATTTATAGGCCTTGGGCATGATTGATTTATTTGAACACAAGCCACAGCACGTCAGCCAATTGGTGTGTGGGTATTTGACAGCCATCTTATATTCAGCCTTTCTCAGAGGACTTAGAGAGAGGCACTGACATGGCAGGTATTGTCCATCGCTACCACCGTGTTGGTGGAAGAGGATACCGTCAAAGGGTGTATGTTGAGCGTGCACAACCACTGGAGCAATACACCACTGAAGAACTGTATGCTCGCTTTCGCTTTGGGAATGCTGATATTAAGTACATTGCAGACCTCGTCAGGCCAAAACTTCAGCGGAGAACCTGAAGGAGTCACAGTCTGTCTGTGGAAGAACAGGGCCTCATTGGTCTGCGCTTCTATGCATCTGGGACTTTCTACCAAGTTGTTGGTGATAATATGGGAGTGGACAAATCAACTGTGAGTGATGTAGTGAAAGCGGTGTCAATTGCATTGGCCAGCCTGGTCAATCAGTTTGTTTCACTTCCAAAGGATGTCCAGATTTCCCAGAACAAGCACAAGTTTTTTTCTTTTGGGGAACATGCCCAATACTATTGGGGTTATTGACTGCACTCATGTGCCTATCCAAGCACCTCATGAGAGGGATTGGGAGTACATCAACCGAAAGGGGAGGCGCAGCATCAACATCCAACTTGTGGGCGATGCTGACCTCATCATCACAAACTGTGTCGTTAAGTGGCCTGGGTCTGTTCATGATGCACGCATCCTGAGAGAGAGTGCTTTATACAGAGAGCTCCAAACCAACCGACCGGATGGCATAATATTAGGAGACAGTGCCTATCCACTCCTACCATGGCTGATGACTCCTTTTCTTGCAGCAACCACACCTGCGCAGGCACGCTTCAACACTGCTCATTACAAAACAAGATGTGCAATTGAGCGTTTAAATGGAGTTCTGAAGAGACGCTTTGCATGCCTTGACTACTTGCGAGTGGAACCACAGGGAGCATGCAACATAATACTTGCGTGTATCGTCCTGCACAACATCGCTACCAGGCGCTCTCTGTGTCCCTCTCTGTGATGATGTTTATGATGCGCCTGAGCCTGTTGAAGAACCAGACCAACCTCTGGTGGTCTGTCAGAATCAGGCACTGACTGGACGTATAGGAAGGGATGCAATTGTTAGACATTATTTTTGACAGGCTCATCTCTGATGATTGTTTCTTTGAAATGAATATACGGTGATGCATGATATTTTTGTTTGTTATTGCAATCTGTTTGGGGGATTATTTCATGGGGACAAGATAATTTTTATTTTATTTTTACTTTACTATACTGAATAGCTTAATTGTTAGCCCATGTCTACTTTATCACTGTTACAACGGTTACACAAGTCAAGTGCAAAATATAAATAAAAGTATATACACTAAATGATACAAATGTATTATTTGACCAATTTTAAAGTTTTACTACATCTTCTTCCTGAAATCCACCTTGAAATCCTACCCCGTCGGGATCAGGGTAATCCTGTTCTTTTTTTTTATCAAAGTTATCCAAATCCCACTGACAAGTTTTGAACAACACAAACTGAAGGTTTGATCCAGATTAAAACTAGGATTGGATTCCCTGATCTAATCTGATTTCAGATTCCTTCTTTCCCTTTTGAACAACCCATTTTCAAGATTTGATCCAATCCGATAACCAAAATCCGATCAGCTTACCTTTGAACGACTGGCCCATAGACTTAGAACATATACTTAGAATGCCTTAATTATAATTAACCAAATTGTGATTGTTTTTTTAAATGTTTTTATAATGTTTCTATATTACTATAATAGCGGTTTTTAATAACTTCCAGTTATTAAAAACAGTGATATTACTCAGTGATGCTCAGTGATATTGCAGCACCTGTATGTGTAATCAAATGATATTAATTTATTATCGTAATCATAAACACACTGGTTTGTTGTGTAAATAGTTTACTGCACTTTCATATCCCTAATCTGAAGTCTCGCATATATTTAAAATAATGTACATATCACAAAATAAGGTGGATAGAGAAAAATGGCCATTGATGATTATATACATGACAGGAAAGTGTAGGATACAGGTTTAGGAGTGCAAGCGTCGTCGTCTATAATTATCAAATGTCATATTGCACTGTATACACTTTATACATATGTATATTGCATTCTTCCTTTATGTGATTTTGTAAGTCTATAATATAAGTTTGCATTGTTCATTTTTGCCCGTGTGGAAACTACGCTATTGTGTTGACACTTATTTCCTGTTTTTCGTAAATGAAGCTCTCTTCCGTTTTCTTTCCCTTCCTGCAGCGCCTCCACAGCAGCAGGCCGACGGCGAGGCCGGGGATGCTCAGGCTGGGGATCCCGGCCAGAACGAAGATCACGGCGCTGATCCAGGACGGGTACTGCACCTCTTTCAGCGTCGGGAAATTACCCTGGGGGGAGAGAGGGAGATGCTATCAGTTCTCTATTATCAGTTATCAGTTCTCTATTATCAGTTATCAGTTCTCTATTATCAGTTATCAGTTCTCTATTTCAGTTATCAGTTCTCTATTATCAGTTATCAGTTCTCTATTATCAGTTATCAGTTCTCTATTATCAGTTATCAGTTCTCTATTATCAGTTATCAGTTCTCTATTTATTAAACATTTTAAAGGAAGACAAATCCTCTCCAAATACAGATTAAGTGACCATGATCTAGAGATAGAGAGAGGAAGACGTAAACAAACATGGACAGAGAGAGAGCAGAGGAGTGTGTGTGTGTGTGAGAGAGTGAGGGAGGGGGGGAGAGAGAGAGAGTGAGTGAATGTGTGAGAGAGTGAGAGAGATAGAGCGAGAGAGAGAGAGGGGGGAGGGGGAGAGAGAGAGATTGCGAAAGAGATAGATAGAGTGAGAGAGAGAGAGAGCGAGAGAGAGATAGATCGAAAGAGATAGAGCGAGAGAGAGTGAGAGAGAGAGGCCGAGAGAGAGTGAGTGAAAGAGATAGAGTGAGAGAGAGAGCGAGAGATAGATAAAGTGAGAGAGAGTGAGTGAGTGAGAGAGAGAGAGAGGGCAAGAGAGAGAGAGTGAGTGAGTGAGTGAGAGAGAGAGAGAGTGAGTGAGTGAGTGAGAGAGAGAGGGCGAGAGAGAGAGAGTGAGTGAGTGAGTGAGTGAGAGAGATAGAGTGAGAGAGATTGAGTGAGTGAGAGAGAGAGGGCGAGAGAGAGAGAGAGAGTGAGTGAGTGAGTGAGTGAGAGAGTGAGTGAGTGAGTGAGTGAGTGAGTGAGTGAGTGAGAGAGATAGAGTGAGAGAGAGAGAGTGAGTGAGTGAGTGAGAGAGAGGGCGAGAGAGAGAGAGTGAGTGAGTGAGTGAGTGAGAGAGGGCGAGAGAGAGAGAGTGAGTGAGTGAGTGAGAGAGAGAGATAGAGAGAGAGAGTGAGTGAGTGAGTGAGTGAGTGAGTGAGTGAGTGAGTGAGTGAGTGAGTGAGTGAGTGAGAGAGAGAGGGCGAGAGAGAGAGAGAGTGAGTGAGTGAGTGAGTGAGAGAGTTAGAGTGAGAGAGAGTGAGTGAGTGTGTGAGAGAGTGAGAGAGGGGGGAGAGAGAGAGAGAGAGTGAGTGAGTGAGTGAGTGAGAGAGATAGAGTGAGAGAGAGAGAGTGAGTGAGTGTGTGAGAGAGTGAGAGAGGGGGGAGGGGGAAGGAGAGAGAGAGATAGAGAGAGAGAGAGTGAGTGAGTGAGTGAGAGAGATAGAGTGAGAGAGAGAGAGAGTGAGTGAGAGAGAGAGGGCGAGAGAGAGAGAGTGAGTGAGTGAGAGATATAGAGTGAGAGAGAGAGAGGGAGAGAGATAGAGTGAGAGAGAGAGAGAGTGAGTGAGTGAGAGAGAAATATAGAGTGAGAGAGATAGAGTGAGAGAGAGAGAGAGAGTGAGTGAGAGAGAGAGGGCGAGAGAGAGAGAGAGT
>CM060634.1:32374436-32386936 GCA_030578275.1 Meda fulgida
CTGGTATTAGAGTAAGCTGGATGAGCTCGTGTGTGTGTGTGTGTGTGTGTGTGTGTGCTTCTGACAGTGGCGTACCCACTCCGGGTCCCAGACGCTGTAGGTCAGCTGTTTGCTGACGGTCGTGACGAAGTAGAAGATCAGAATGACCAGGAGGATGATGGGACTGAGGAACCGCCACGTGACCTGCCAGAAGATGTTGGGCTGGTGTCCCACCATGAACTCGATGTCTTTATTAAACCTGGAGATAAACCGCAGCGTTATCTTCCTTCTCGGTGCTGGAGAACACCTGACTCTTCTGCTGAGGACACTAGCCTACGCTACGCAAGGATTACGTGCAAGTTCACAATACACATCGTTTCAAAGCAACACATGAGTCCACATTACAGTTTAGAGTGATGTGTTATTATCAAAGGGAACTGAGTTATGCATTTCAGAAATGTACAAATACAAAATCACAGTTAGCGAAAAATGTATTCATTTAAACAATGTAATAATTAAAGGTAGAGCTCATTGAAGGAATGAATACAAAAGGTGAAAAAAAATGTAATTTGTATTCTTGCAAATATGGGATTAAATGAATAGATCACACTGCATGAACTGGAGCTGGTCAAAAAAGTTATTAAATAAATTATCAAATAAATTAGAGTAAATAGCAACTAAATGTATTTTATTTGCACCAAGTAGTTAGATGCACCTTAGTGCACTGCAGTGTATTATAAAACAATATGCAATAGTAACAACATGTTCAGTGTATACGATTATATTTATTAAAATCATAAATGGATGCTGCCTCATAGGGATGACATTACTACCCTCTTAACCCTTATTCCCAATATTACATACCCCTTTACGCAGTTTAAGTTCCAGATGGTTTCTTAATTTTAAAATAAACTTTATTTAATATAAACGCCTCTTCGTATGGAAGCTTGTTTCTGACACAGAATAAAACATTTTAAAAGATAATTGCAACATTTTACAGTTTACATCTCGCAATTGTGTGATATAAAGTCGCAATTGTGTTATATAGTCATAATTGCGAGATATAAAGTCATAATTGAGAGATATAAAGTCATAATTGCGGATATAAAGTCATAATTGCGAGTTATAAAGTCAGAATTGCATGATATAAAGTCATAATTGCGAGATATAAAGTCATAATTGTGAGATATAAAGTCATATTTGTGAGATATAAAGTCAGAATTGCGAGATATAAAGTCATAATTGCGAGATAGAAAGTCATAATTGTGAGATAGAAAGTCATAATTGCGAGATATAAAGTCATAATTGCGAGATATAAAGTCATTATTGTGAGATAGAAAGTCATAATTGTGAGATATAAAGTCATAATTGCGAGATATAAAGTCATAATTGCGAGATATAAAGTCATAATTGCGAGATATAGTCATAATTGCGAGATAAAAAGACAGAATTGCGAGATGTAAAGTCAGAATTGCGATATGTAGTCAGAATTGCGATATATAAAGTCATTATTGCGAGTTATAAAGTCATATTGCGAGATATAAAGTCAGAATTGCGAAATATAGTCATAATTGCGAGATATAAAGTCATAATTGCGAGTTATAAAGTCATATTGCGAGATATAGTCATAATTGCGAGTTATAAAGTCATATTGCGAGATATAGTCATAATTGCGAGTTATAAAGTCATATTGCGAGATATAGTCATAATTGCGAGTTATAAAGTCATATTGCGAGATATAAAGTCATAATTGCGATATAAAGTCATAATTGCGAGATATAAAGTCATAATTGCGAGTTATAAAGTCATATTGCGAGATATAAAGTCAAAATTGCGAGATATAAAGTCATAATTGCGAGATATAAAGTCAGAATTGTGAGATATAAAGTCATAATTGCGAGTTATAAAGTCATAATTGCGAGATATAAAGTCAGAATTGCGAGATATAGTCATAATTGTGAGATGTAAAGTCAGAATTGCGATATATAGTCATAATTGCGATATATAAAGTCATAATTGCGAGTTATAAAGTCATATTGCGAGATATAAAGTCATAATTGCGAAATATAGTCATAATTGCGAGATATAAAGTCATAATTGCGAGTTATAAAGTCATATTGCGAGATATAGTCATAATTGCGAGTTATAAAGTCATTGCGAGATATAAAGTCATAATTGCGAGTTATAAAGTCATATTGCGAGGTATAGTCATAATTGCGAGATATAAAGTCATAATTGTGAGATAGAAAGTCATAATTGTGAGATAGAAAGTCATAATTGCGAGATATAGTCATAATTGCGAGATAAAAAGACAGAATTGCGAGATGTAAAGTCAGAATTGCGAGATATAAAGTCATAATTGCGAGTTATAAAGTCATATTGCGAGATATAAAGTCATAATTGCGAGATATAGTCATAATTGCGAGATATAAAGTCATAATTGCGAGTTATAACGTCATATTGCGAGATATAGTCATAATTGCGAGTTATAAAGTCATATTGCGAGATATACAGTCATAATTGCGAGTTATAAAGTCATATTGCGAGATATAGTCATAATTGCGAGTTATAAAGTCATATTGCGAGATATAAAGTCATAATTGCGAGATATAAAGTCATAATTGCGAGTTATAAAGTCATATTGCGAGATATAAAGTCATAATTGCGAGATATAAAGTCATAATTGCGAGATATACAGTCATAATTCTGAGATATAAAGTCAGAATTGCGAGTTATAAAGTCATAATTGCGAGATATAAAGTCATAATTGCGAGATATAGTCATAATTGCGAGATATAAAGTCATAATTGCGAGTTATAAAGTCATATTGCGAGATATAAAGTCATAATTGCGAGATATAAAGTCAGAATTGCGAGATATAAAGTCATAATTGCGAGATATAAAGTCATAATTGCGAGTTATAAAGTCATATTGCGAGATATAGTCATAATTGCGAGATAGTCAGAATTGCGAGTTATAAAGTGATAATTGCGAGCTATAAAGTCAGAATTGCGAGATATAAAGTCATAATTGCGAGTTATAAAGTCATAATTGCGAGGTATAAATTCATAATTGCGAGTTATAAAGTCATAATTGCGAGGTATAAATTCATAATTGCGAGTTATAAAGTCATATTGCGAGATATAAAGTCAGAATTGCGAGATATAGCCAGAATTGCGAGATATAGTCATAATTGCGAGTTATAAAGTCATAATTGCGAGATATAAAGTCATAATTGCGAGTTATAAAGTCATATTGCGAGATATAGTCAGAATTGCGAGATAAAGTCAGAATTGCGATATATAAAGTCATAATTGCAAGTTATAAAGTCATATTGTGAGATATAAAGTCAGAATTTCGAGATATAGTCATAATTGCGAGATTTAAAGTCATAATTGCGAGTTATAAAGTCATATTTCGAGATATAGTCATAATTGCGAGATATAGTCATAATTGCGAGCTATAAAGTCATAATTGCGAGATATAAAGTCATAATTGCGAGATATAGTCATAATTGCGAGATATAGCCATAATTGTGAGATATAAAGTCATAATTGTGAGATATAAAGTCAGAATTGCGAGATATAAAGTCAGAATTGCATGATATAAAGTCATAATTGCGAGATATAAAGTCATAATTGCGAGTTAAGTCATATTGCGAGATATAAAGTCAGAATTGCGAGATATAGTCATAATTGCGAGATATAATGTCATAAGATCCAAGGTTCTTCATGGAACCATTAATCCCAGAACATCTAATAAAGTGCACTAGTCTAGGAACATGTAGCTTCGCCGTTGACTCTCACCTGTCAATCCCATAGACGTACACGACGGCGACGATCTCGCAGAAGGCGATGACCAGCAGAGGAATGGAGCCAGCGAAGCTGTCGAACAGAGCCAACCAGTAGTTCCCCGAAGCCTGGACGAAGACCAGCGCCGTCACGAACGACACTAAACACGTCAGTCCTGCAAACACGATGTGTTGAGTGATACGCCTGTCGCATTTACATTACACATCTGCACAAAACTTTTATGATATTTTCTAAATGTCGATATAAAACTATTGCGTTTCCATTATCCTTCGTCCTTCCCTCGCACTTTGCAACACATCATTTTAACCCTTGCGGGGTCAATACTTCTTTTTTTTTTTTTCATTTGGATCATATTTTTTCATGTATTTTTTTTACCTCTAAATTCATAGATTTGATCAATAAATAATAAATAAATAGTAATTTAAGCACAATTCTCACATTCTTTCAACTTAAATTCAAAATATCCCTTTTAATTCAGCTCTAAATATCTCACTAATATAAGATGATACTAATATAAGATGAACTAATATAAGATGACACTAATATAAGATGACACTAATATAAGATGAACTAATATAAGATGAACTAATATAAGATGACACTAATATAAGATGACACTAATATAAGATGACACTAATATAAGATGACACTAATATAAGATGACACTAATATTACACTAATATAAGATGACACTAATATAAGATGACACTAATATAAGATGACACTAATATAAGATGACACTAAAATAAGATGATACTAATATAAGATGACACTAATATAAGATGGCACTAATATAAGATGAACTAATATAAGATGAACTAATATAAGATGACACTAATATAAGATGACACTAATATAAGATGACACTAATATAAGATGACACTAATATAAGATGGCACTAATATAAGATGAACTAATATAAGATGAACTAATATAAGATGACACTAATATAAGATGAACTAATATAAGATGAACTAATATAAGATGACACTAATATAAGATGAACTAATATAAGATGACACTAATATAAGATGACACTAATATAAGATGACACTAATATAAGATGACACTAATATAAGATGATACTAATATAAGATGACACTAATATAAGATGAACTAATATAAGATGAACTAATATAAGATGACACTAATATAAGATGACACTAATATTACACTAATATAAGATGATACTAATATAAGATGACACTAATATAAGATGACACTAAAATAAGATGACACTAATATAAGATGATACTAATATAAGATGACACTAATATAAGATGACACTAATATAAGATGATACTAATATAAGATGACACTAATATAAGATGACACTAATATAAGATGAACTAATATAAGATGACACTAATATAAGATGACACTAATATAAGATGACACTAATATAAGATGACACTAATATAAGATGAACTAATATAAGATGACACTAATATAAGATGACACTAATATAAGATGACACTAATATTACACTAATATAAGATGATACTAATATAAGATGACACTAATATAAGATGACACTAAAATAAGATGACACTAATATAAGATGACACTAATATAAGAAGAACTAATATAAGATGACACTAATATAAGATGACACTAATATAAGATGAACTAATATAAGATGACACTAATATAAGATGACACTAATATAAGATGACACTTAATATAAGATGACACTAATATAAGATGACACTAATATAAGATGACACTAATATAATATGAACTAATATAAGATGACACTAATATAAGATGACACTAATATAAGATGAACTAATATAAGATGACACTTAATATAAGATGACACTAATATAAGATGACACTAATATAAGATGACACTAATATAAGATGACACTAATATAAGATGACACTAATATAAGATGAACTAATATAAGATGATACTAATATAAGATGATACTAATATAAGATGAACTAATATAAGATGACACTAATATAAGATGATACTAATATAAGATGAACTAATATAAGATGACACTAATATAAGATGACACTAATATAAGATGACACTAAACACTAATATAAGATGACACTAATATAAGATGACTAATATAAGATGACACTAATATAAGATGAACTAATATAAGATGAACTAATATAAGATGACACTAATATAAGATGACACTAATATAAGATGACTAATATAAGATGAACTAATATAAGATGAACTAATATAAGATGAACTAATATAAGATGACACTAATATAAGATGACACTAATATAAGATTACACTAATATAAGATGAACTAATATAAGATGATACTAATATAAGATGACACTAATATAAGATGATACTAATATAAGATGACACTAATATAAGATGGCACTAATATAAGATGGAACTAATATAAGATGAACTAATATAAGATGATACTAATATAAGATGACACTAATATAAGATGATACTAATATAAGATGACACTAATATAAGATGACACTAATATAAGATTACACTAATATAAGATGAACTAATATAAGATGATACTAATATAAGATGACACTAATATAAGATGATACTAATATAAGATGGCACTAATATAAGATGGAACTAATATAAGATGATACTAATATAAGATGACACTAATATAAGATGACACTAATATAAGATGAACTAATATAAGATGACACTAATATAAGATGACACTAATATAAGATGATACTAATATAAGATGACACTAATATAAGATGGCACTAATATAAGATGGAACTAATATAAGATGATACTAATATAAGATGACACTAATATAAGATGACACTTAATATAAGATGACACTTAATATAAGATGACACTAATATAAGATGATACCAATATAAGATGACACTAATATAAGATGACACTAATATAAGATGACACTAATATAAGATGACTAATATAAGATGACACTAATATAAGATGACACTAATATAAGATGACACTAATATAAGATGACACTAATATAAGATGACACTAATATAAGATGACACTAATATAAGATTACTAATATAAGATGACTAATATAAGATGACACTAATATAAGATGACACTAATATAAGATGACTAATATAAGATGACACTAATATAAGATGACACTAATATAAGATGACTAATATAAGATGACACTAATATAAGATGACACTAATATAAGATGACTAATATAAGATGACACTAATATAAGATGACACTAATATAAGATGACACTAATATAAGATGACACTAATATAAGATGACACTAATATAAGATGACACTAATATAAGATGACACTAATATAAGATGACACTAATATAAGATGACTAATATAAGATGACACTAATATAAGATGACACTAATATAAGATGACTAATATAAGATGACACTAATATAAGATGACACTAATATAAGATGACTAATATAAGATGACACTAATATAAGATGACACTAATATAAGATGACACTAATATAAGATGACTAATATAAGATGACTAATATAAGATGACACTAATATAAGATGAACTAATATAAGATGACACTAATATAAGATGACACTAATATAAGATGACACTAATATAAGATGACACTAATATAAGATGAACTAATATAAGATGACACTAATATAAGATGACACTAATATAAGATGACACTAATATAAGATGACTAATATAAGATGACACTAATATAAGATGACACTAATATAAGATGATACTAATATAAGATGACACTAATATAAGATGACACTAATATAAGATGACGCTAATATAAGATGAACTAATATAAGATGACACTAATATAAGATGACACTAATATAAGATGACACTAATATAAGATGACACTAATATTGTCACGGTGTGGGTTTGTCTTGTCGTGTTTAGTGGTTCCCTGTCTGTCGATTAGTCTTCCCAGGTGTTTCCCGTTAACCACGCCCCCTTGTTATCCTGTGTAGATCGTTTGCCCAAGTTTCGTGGGACACGTGGAGGCCTCAGTAGAGGAGGTGGTCGAGAGGAGCCCCGACACCACTCTCCACGCTGGCCATTCTTCGACCCCATTCGCCGCTGGTCCCGTCCGGCCAGAGCTTCACATTGCCCCTGCCGAGCCAGAGCTGGAGCCCTCTTCGCCGCTGTTCCCGTCCAGTCCAGCACCCTCTCGGAGACGGAGGAGGAGGAAGAGGACTTCCCGCGCCCCACAATACCTGGAAGTCCTCGCTGTACTTCCTGTCAGCCCAGAGTCCTCGCCGCTGGTCCAGGCCGATCCAGAGACTGTTCACGTCACGTCTGCCGAGCCAGAGACTGTTCACGTCACGTCTGCCGAGCCAGAGACTGTTCACGTCATGTCTGCCGAGCCAGAGACTGTTCACGTCACGTCTGCCGAGCCAGAGACTGTTCACGTCACGTCTGCCGAGCCAGAGACCGTTCACGTCACGTCTGCCGAGCCAGAGACTGTTCACGTCACGTCTGCCGAGCCAGAGACCGTTCACGTCACGTCTGCCGAGCCAGAGACTGTTCACGTCACGTCTGCCGAGCCAGAGACCGTTCACGTCACGTCTGCCGAGCCAGAGACTGTTCACGTCACGTCTGCCGAGCCAGAGACTGTTCACGTCACGTCTGCCGAGCCAGAGACCGTTCACGTCACGTCTGCCGAGCCAGAGACTGTTCACGTCACGTCTGCCGAGCCAGAGACTGTTCACGTCACGTCTGCCGAGCCAGAGACTGTTCACGTCACGTCTGCCGAGCCAGAGACCGTTCACGTCACGTCTGCCGAGCCAGAGACTGTTCACGTCACGTCTGCCGAGCCAGAGCCCGAGCCAGAGACTGTTCACGTCACGTCTGCCCAGCCAGAGCCCGAGCCAGAGTCTGTTCCTGTGTTTATGTCTGTCCTTGTGGCCGTTACTGTTCTAGTGTCTGTTCCCGAGTCAGAGTCTGTGTTGTCTGTTCCCGAGCCAGTGAGTGTGTTGTCTATTCCCGAGCCAGTGAGTGTGTTGTCTATTCCCGAGCCAGTGAGTGTGTTGTCTATTCCCGAGCCAGTGCCAGCGTCTGTTCCTGTGTTTATGTCTGTCCTTGTGGCCGTTACTGTTCTAGTGTATGTTCTCGAGCCAGTGTGTGTGTTGTCTGTTCCTGAGCCCGAACCAGTGTGTGTGATGGCTGTTCCCAAGCCAGTGTGTGTGTTGTCGGTTCCCGAGCCAGTGTGTGTGTTTTGGGTTCCCGAGCCAGTGTGTGTGTTTTGGGTTCCCGAGTCAGTGTGTGTGTTGTCTTCTCCCGAGCCATTGTGTGGGTTGTCTGTTCCTGAGCCCGAGCCAGTGTGTGTTGTCTGTTCCCGAGCCAGTGTGTGTGTTGTCTGTTCCTGAGCCGGTGTCTGCTGTTCCTGAGCCGGTGTCTGCTGTTCCTGAGCCGGTGTCTGCTGAGCCGGTGTCGTCTCCGCCCTGGCCGCCCGAGGGGTCGTCTCCGCCCTGGCCGCCCGAGGGGTCGTCTCCGCCCTGGCCGCCCGAGAGGTCGTCTCCGCCCTGGCCGCCCGAGGGGTCGTCTCCGCCCTGGCCGCCCGAGGGGTCGTCTCCGCCCTGGCCGCCCGAGGGGTCGTCTCCGCCCTGGCCGCCCGAGGGGTCGTCTCCGCCCTGGCCCCCCGAGGGGTCGTCTCCGCCCTGGCCGCCCGAGGGGTCGTCTCCGCCCTGGCCGCCCGAGGGGTCGTCTCCGCCCTGGCCGCCCGAGGGGTCGTCTCCGCCCTGGCCGCCCGAGGGGTCGTCTCCGCCCTGGCCGCCCGAGGGGTCGTCTCCGCCCTGGCCGCCCGAGGGGTCGTCTCCGCCCTGGCCGCCCGAGGGGTCGTCTCCGCCCTGGCCGCCTGAGCGGTCGTCTCCGCCCTGGCCGCCCGAGGGGTCGTCTCCGCCCTGGCCGCCCGAGGGGTCGTCTCCGCCCTGGCCGCCCGAGGGGTCGTCTCCGCCCTGGCCGCCCGAGGGGTCGTCTCCGCCCTGGCCGCCCGAGAGGTCGTCTCCGCCCTGGCCGCCCGAGGGGTCGTCTCCGCCCTGGCCGCCCGAGGGGTCGTCTCCGCCCTGGCCGCCCGAGGGGTCGTCTCCGCCCTGGCCGCCCGAGGGGTCGTCTCATCCCTGGCCGCCCGAGGGGTCGTCTCCGCCCTGGACGCCCGAGGGGTCGTCTCCGCCCTGGCCGCCCGAGGGGTCGTCTCCGCCCTGGCCGCCCGAGGGGTCGTCTCATCCCTGGCCGCCCGAGGGGTCGTCTCCGCCCTGGCCGCCCGAGGGGTCGTCTCCGCCCTGGCCGCCCGAGGGGTCGTCTCATCCCTGGCCGCCCGAGAGGTCGTCTCCGCCCTGGCCGCCCGAGGGGTCGTCTCCGCCCTGGCCGCCCGAGGGGTCGTCTCCGCCCTGGCCGCCCGAGGGGTCGTCTCATCCCTGGCCGCCCGAGGGGTCGTCTCCGCCCTGGGCGCCCGAGGGGTCGTCTCCGCCCTGGCCGCCCGAGGGGTCGTCTCCGCCCTGGCCGCCACCTGCGCGTCATGCTCCGCCCTCGTTCCATGGCCCAGGCCCCGGTTCCCCGTAGGGGCCTGGGCCTCCATCCCTCCCCCACGTCAGCCTCCGCTTCTCCGCCATCCTGAACTTTTTGGTGCGTTATGGGCGGCAGGAGCCGCCCATAGGGAGGGGGCTATGTCACGGTGTGGGTTTGTTTTGTCATGTTTAGTGGTTCCCTGTCTGTCTATTAGTCTTCCCAGGTGTTTCCCGTTAACCACGCCCCCTTGTTATCCTGTGTAGATCGTTTGCCCCGGTGTTTAAGCCCTGTGTTTCAGTCCAGTCTTTGTGAGTTCTTGTATTGTTGTAATGGTGTATGCACGCTGTCCTGTTCCTGAGTCTGGTTACCTTGTCTTCATTAAAACACTGCTGCATGTGGATCCTGCTTTTGTCTCTGCTTCAGCTGCTACATAACTAATATAGGATGACACACTAATATAGGATGACACACTAATATAGGATGACACACTAATATAAGATGATATTTCACGACTCCAGATGTGCTTATACTGTATCTCTATATGGAGTAAATGAGCTGTTCCTCTGGGTCCTAAAGGCAGTCCGCTTCAGTGTGAGTTCAGATACACATGTACACATTATACAATACTTTTTTGGTAAAGTTTTAGCATTTGTACGTTTTTATGTGCACTGAAGCATTCCTCACTTTCCAGTCATTCCTAAGGTAAAAGAGTACAAATATCTAGGCATCATAGTTGATGATGCCTTATCTTTTAGTTCTCATATCACTCAACTGAAGAATAAACTGAAAACCAAGCTTGGGTTTTATTACAGGAACAAGTTTTGCTTTTCTTAAAAAAGAAAATCGCCCTCTGTAAAAAAGAAATGAGTCTCCGCTACTTTTCTCCCTGTCCTTGATTATGGTGATGATGTATATCAGTTTGCACCTTCTTATCTTCTCCCTTAGATGCAGTTTATCACGGTGCCTTAAGGTTTATATCAAATTGTAAATCCTCAACCCATCATTGCACCTTGTATCATAGAGTAGGTTGGCCTTCTTTGTCTACTGAAGAAAAATGCATTGGTATTTAATTATCTACAAAGCTATCCTGGGGTTGTTGCCTTCTTATCTCTGTTGTTTTATGCAGCAGAAAATTATCAAGAATTATTCTCTACGTTTGCAAAACTTCTATACTCTCTCTGTTCCTTTTGAAACTGAGTTAGGTAAGAAGTCTTTTCTGTACGCAGCGCCGTTTGATTGGAACTTCCTCCAATCTAAATTAAAATTAGAAAATTTGCCGACTCTTGACCGTTTTAAATCAATTATCCGGCGAATGGATGCTGATCTAACATTATGCAATTGCTTTTAAGTGTTTTAATCTGCCTGTGTGATGTTTGTCTGTGATGGAACTGATTGTACTGCTGCACTTTTTGGCCAGGACACTCCTGTGAAAGAGACTTTTAATCTCAGAGAGCTTTTCTGGTTAAATAAAAGGTTAAATAAATAAAAATAAAATAAAAAGGGTTGACCCGTGAGAAAAGCATTTGTTACTTTTTTACATTTCAACCACAAAACTCCTCGAATCCATTGAGGAACACTCAATTTAATTAAATATATAAAATCAAAAAGACCCGAGGGAACCGATGTTATGCGACTGAAAAGTATATATATTTTGCGATAAGTCATTCCAGAAATCATGGCAGTGGATGTTTGTAGGTGTGTGTGTGTATATCTCAGTCACCGCACTAGATGTTATCTTTAATGGAAGGAGTCGTGTGTGTTTTATCACAGCTTTAATGGCCAGGACAGACTCTTATACTGAGAGCGGCTCATATGAGGAGTTTCTGTGTTTCTCCCTCATTTCTGCTTCAAGATCTCGATAGACTGTGGCATTTCTTTAAAGGCTCATGAAACCCCCTCTTTCAGCTCAAGTCTAGCTCACAGTGTGTCCATCACGGTCATCGCAGTGGCCCATGCATATCGACGGTCACTAAACCAGTGGTAAAACGTCAGGAAATGCTAGATTTATCTATTTTTTTTAGCTGGCAAAGTTAAAGTCTAATGAAATACACTGACACTTTATTATCATCCTTTCAAAAGTAACTGGATGCCCTGCTTCATATATTAGCCTAAAGTAATCATAAGTCTATTTAAAACATATTAATGTACATGTATAATTATAATGTCATTATAAAATATGTAGTTGTTTATATACAGGAGGACTTCTCACCGCCTGAATCCCCAGGGATAAACAGCATTAAATA
>CM060634.1:32391936-32421936 GCA_030578275.1 Meda fulgida
ATTGCGTCCTTGCGGGATCCATTTTTTAAAGTCCCTCTGGTGAAAATCCAGCTTTTAATGTTTATGTGTCTATGTGGTGTTTTTAATATGCTTTAAGACACACATGTGTAAGTTCATAAGTCGACAGCATTGCTGAGTATTTTCTGCTTAAAACTGCAGTGAACCAAAGACAGCCTCAAAAACACGGTTCGCTGGTGTTTCTGACGTCACAAACGACCTTGTAACCAATCAGATCAACGTGTGCTCGTCAACCAGTGGATCTCTGAGTGAGTGAGTGAGTGGAGGCGGGGCTCATTTGCATATTCATAGAGCCACGCATACTAAATGAGGCAAGGGTGTCGAGTTACATTCAAGATATTTTAAGGCATTAAGACTTTTTTTTCAAGGAAAAAACAAATAAATATGTAACTTTGGTAATCAGAGATGATACAATTATTGACCACAGGGGGACTTTAACTGTTACTGATCCCAAACCTTTAAACGGCAGTGCATGTGATGTGGTGAGTGAAGCACGCACCTCTCGAAACATTCATCATATTTCTCCGTGGCTCTGAAGCCGATGATGGAGTAAATGACGGTTGCAGAGTAAACCGAGGTGAGACCGTTGATGATGGAAATGGTGACGGCGTCCTGCTCACAGTTATTACTGATGGAATAATATGAGCATATGAAATATACAGTCAAAAGAAGATATCTGGTGTCTGATGCAGCTCACAGTGTGTTGTGTTTGCGATCACTCACTGCACAGAGTTGTAGCTGGAGAAGGAGATGAGTCCTCCAAACGCCAGCGAGAAGGAGAACAGCACCTGAGCGCCAGCGTCCAGCCACGTCGTGGGGTTCATCAACTCATTCACCTGGAAACAGGCCAGCAGATCCAGTCAAATCAATAGATGCACTTTCATCATAGATAGATGCACTTTTATAATTTCATGATGGATAGATGCACTTTTATGATGGAGAGATGCACTTTTATGATGGAGAGATGCACTTTTATCATGGATAGATGCACTTTTATAATTTTATGATGGAGAGATGCACTTTTATGATGGACAGATGCACTTTTATGATGGATAGATGCACTTTTATGATGGATAGATGCACTTTTATGATGGACAGATGCACTTTTATGATGGATAGATGCACTTTTATGACGGATAGATCCACTTTTATGATGGATAGATGCACTTTTATGATGGATAGATCCACTTTTATGATGGATAGATGCACTTTTATGATGGACAGAAGCACTTTTATGATGGACAGATGCACTTTTATGATGGATAGATGCACTTTTATGACGGATAGATCCACTTTTATGATGGATAGATCCACTTTTATGATGGATAGATGCACTTTTATGATGGATAGATCCACTTTTATGATGGATAGATGCACTTTTATCATGGATAGATGCACTTTTAATGATGGACAGATGCACTTTTATGATGGATAGATGTACTTTTATCATGGATAGATGCACTTTTATGATGGATAGATCCACTTTTATCATGGATAGATGCACTTTTATGAGCTTTAATCTGTTGGTTGCATTCACTGCGATTATAAAGCTAAGTGCTAAGTGAAGAACCGGGACATTTATTAATATAACTCAGATTGTGTTCGTTTGAAAGAAGAATGTCATATACACCTAGGATAGCCTGAGGGAGAGTAAATCATGAGCTAATTTTCATTTGAAAGTGAACTACTCCTTTAACACATGCATGAGGTTTAGCAGTCAAACGCACGTCTGGAGTGAAGAGGAACTTGATCCCGCTCACGGAGCCTTTCAGAGTCAGAGCTCGGATGAGGAAGATGGTCAGCACCAGGTACGGTAGCGTAGATGTGACGTACACAGCCTAGAGAGAGAAGCAGTAGTTAGACAGGATATTTACATGTTTATAGCACTTCATAAGTCGTTTCAAAGCAGCTTCATGGTAATGAACATGAAAATAGTCGATGTTGCAAAATTCATCATTCAATTCTTCTGTAAACAACTCTACAGAAGACAACAGTGTCATAATTCAGCTCAGTTATTTGTTGATTCAGTTCAATAACAGAGTCAATGCTGCAGTTCATCAATTATGAAACTAAATCAAAAGCAGCTCTACAGGAGTCAATAGAGTCATTAGAGTAAAGTTCAATGTTGATTCAGTTCAGTTCAATAACTTTTAAAGTCTATTATGAAACAAAATCTACAGAAGTCAATATTCAGATCAAGTTTGGTCTTCATCTGATGGTTAAATCAGTAATATCACTGAATATCAAGTGTTTTGAACGGGTCAGTTTGTCATCACCTTCCCGGTGGTCTCGATGCCTCTGATACAGCAGACGTATAACACAGTCCAAGCACAGAACAGGCACAGCACCAGCCACCACTGCAGGCCACCCGAGTCCTCGATCGCAGTCGAGCTGTTCAGAGTCTCTCTGTACCAGAAGTAATCCACCGGAGAGCTGCGCGCGCACTCTGACTCCAGGCCTGCAGGGGGAGACACACACACACACACACACACTCGCTCAGGGCTGTGTTTCCCGAAAGCATCGTTAGCCAACTATGGTCGCAAGTTCTGCCGTTCAACGAGTCATGTTTCCTGAAACCAGCGTTACAACGAACATTCACACACAGCATCGCACAGTGTGTGTGAGCGACAGATCTCCTGCGGTTACAAGCAGTTTCTCCTTCATGACATGTGACTCAATAAATCCTGATCTTGAGCAGGATAATCAAGCTGACATTCAATCTATATCTTTTATTTAGAATACATACTAATGTCATTTGCGTCTTTTAGTTTGTCAAGAGATTTAAAGGACCGTTATAGGAGAGTGCGCATGTGCGAACGAGCTCGACTATGTAAGAACGAGTCTATGATCGCATCTGGAAATAAAGTGATAAAAAAAAACTGAGAAATAGTCCTCAGATGCATGTCTGTAATTTATATCAAAACATCTAGCATTAATTCCATCTCGAACAGATTCATTAATAGAAGTTTCACTCCACCACGTGCGTGACGTCACAAACCAACGTGGTTGAACCACTTTGCCACAATATGGTTTGGGGAAACAGTTGTGGTCATTTTAGGGTATGACGATATAAATATCGTGGCGAGGATATAAAGTGTGAATCGATTTAACTTTCTCTATGTCGTTCATGTATCGCTCACGGTATAATGCAAATATATCCGTACAGCTTTTAGTGTGCAGGAGTTATTGACACATTAGAGCGATAAAGAAACACAGCGGGTTAAAAAGAGTTATGAAAAGTGTAATATGACTCAAAAAGAAAACTCATATTCAGTATTCACATACTGACAGGCAGCTTTCTGTGCACGGATAATGCACGAAAAATATGTCAATATGATTATGCACATAAACACACCTGGTTTATGTTACGGTAAGGTCAACAGTTGGGATGTGTATCAGTAAATTGGATCCGTGCGTTAGTTCTTAAAGTGATAGCACTGTTTACTTGTCTTTAATATACTTGAACAATATGTTTTGCTGCAGGTATCATCACTGGCATTGAGAAATGTCTTATTTCCAGCAGAAAGTACCTGTTCTGTTGGCATTAACGGGACAGTGACTCCACGGCACCGGATCTTGCAGCGAGTTGAAGAAGTACCACATGACCCAGGCCATGATGGTGTTGTAGTACATGCCCACCATGAAGGACACCAGCATAGAGGCGATCCCTGAGGAACACAGCACACGTGATGCATACCATCAGAGAAACTCTGTATTCTCTGCAAAGGCTACGAGACTCCTCCACAGTGCAGACACTCAGTGATCGGGTTCACACTCACCGACTCCAGTGAGATACGGGTTGATGGATCTCCAGACGCCCACGCTGCCCTTCCTCAGTCTCTGCCCGATGGCAAACTCCAGATGCAGGAGCGGGATCCCCTCCAGGACCAGCAGGATCAGGAACGGGATCATGAACGCTCCTGGAACAAAGCATGAATCCAGACGGATAATCAGACACTTAAAGGAGTCGTTCACTTCAGAAATGAAAATTTCCTAAACATTCCACGTCATCCAAGATGTTCATGTCTTTCTTTCTTCAGTCGGAAAAAAGTTAAGGATTTTAAGGAAAACACTCCAGGATTTTCTCCATATAGTGGACGAGCAGGTTAAAAAGATATATTAATGTTTATAAATGTCGCTGGTTTTTGTAGATGAGACTCGCATTCCTCGGCTGATCGTGTCTGTGAAGCTGCACTGAAACTCACATCTGGACCTTTGAGCCATTGGACCCCATTGAAGACACTATATGGAGAATCCTGGAGTGTTTTCCTCAAAACCGTCATTTCTTTCCCACTGAAGAAAGAAACACATGAACATCTTGGATGACGTGCAGAGAGTAAACTATCAGGAGATTGTAAATCTGAAGTAAACTACTATAAATGGTCAGTTTACACCAAAGACGATAACTATATTAGTATCCACACCAATGTACGATTCATTATGTTAATTATAAGCGCTGCAGTTTTGTCTAATGCTTTAAATGTTCGAGCTCGTTAAAGTCAGATGGATTCTGATTGGCTGTCATCGTTCATCAGCGGGAAAAAAAATGTTCTGAAAGTGTTTCCAACGACATTGTTTCTCTGTGCGGTTATCGTTATCGTTGTGTTGTGGATTATTCTTTTATATTTAGATGGATTTTTAAAAGTGCATCTTTATCATTATCGTTATAGTTATAGTTCTTGAAGTGAACAGGCTTTTACCCTTTTAATATCTGTATATGATCTTTATGATGCAGGTCAAATTGATCCTAATTGGATTCAATACATCACACTATGACAAACAAACAAAAAAAAAACATTTATACTTCTCACACATTACAAACAAAAATAAACACAAGAGTATATATTTAAAACTGAACTTATTTTAAACTTTTTTCACAATCTAAATGTTATAAACTGCACTGTAACGGACCCTCCATAAGTCATTAGGGACCCCCCATAACAATTTTATTTTGGGGTCCCCGACAAATATATTTTAACATTAAAAATGATTGTGAAAATTATAGGTCTTTAGTGACGTTTTATATTTATGACAGTAGTTATTTCCAAGCGCGAGGCAGCAATCAGGGCAGCATTACCGAGTGAGTTCCTCAGAGTGAACTCCTAAATGAAAATCCTGTAAGTGCTTCGAATATGTTTATATCTCCATAATAATTGCTTATAGTATAATATTAGTAGTTCGAGTTCCTATATCAAAAGTTGCAGTAACTAGATACCCAGTGTAATGATTAGAAGAGTACGTTTGTCAACGTTTCTTGCTAGCTGTGTATGAATGATCTGCCAACCAACCAGACCTAGCAGCTAGACTAGTTATTCAAAGCTAGAGGAGGTGTTTTTAACACTCATACTATAATAATAAATGGTATTCCTAAGTAATATAATTTTAATTTAGAGAACTAGTTAAGGCAAATAAATAAAATATCTGCCTGGTCACCTAACATGTTAATTTTGAATAATGTGGTTATTACTATTGGATTATTGTAAATTTTAATGGCTTTTGGTCATGTTACAACATCTTAAAGATTTTAATTCAGGTTATGGATTGAGTACTTTGAAACAAAGTAAACCATCTAATGCAGGCACAGTCTTTTCAGACATCATTATTATTCAATCCAGCGGCCAGTTTTACAAATTCCATTTAAAGGGGTGGTAAAATGCCCTTTCCACAAGATGTAAAATAAGTCTCTGATGTCCCCAGAGTGTGTGTGTGAAATTTTAGCACAAAATACCCCACAGATATTTTTATATAGCATGTTAAAGTTGTCACTTTTTGAGGGTTAGCATGAACGCACCGTTTTGTGCCTGGCCCTTTAAATGCAAATGAGCTGCTGCAAAGGGCGGGGTTTCAAGAGCTCGTGTGTGTGTGTGTGTGTGTGTGTGTGTGTGTGTGTGTGTGTGTGTGTGTGTGTGTGTGTGTGTGTGTGTGTGTGTGTGTGTGTGTGTGTGTGTGTGTGTGTGTGTGTGTGTGTGTGTGTGTGTGTGTTTGTGTTAGCAGCTGCTATTACCTCACGCACACACACTAAAATGACAGAAGCTGTTCTGCCTTTAATGTTAAAACGGAGTCAGACAAAGATGGAGAGACTCAAGAAGAAGTGACAACATAGAAGCAACAGGACGTCTCTGATTGGTTAGTTGATGAATGTATGTTGCTGATGTGGAGTTAACTATCTTCAATTAGCATATTCTGTCATGGTAATCTATAAATCGCTCGTATAGAAACTGTTGAGATGCTCACAGGGGGACTTTCTATTGCATGTGATGCTAAAGTTTGAGCTGACTCACACATGTCCTCTTATACAGCAACTCGGGGGCGGGGCTTATATACATTTTAGGGTTGGTGATGTCACTAACCCGGGAGGAGTGTCCTGTAGTTCCTATCAGCCGTTTGTTGTAGTCCTTTTCTTTAAAAGCAAATCTCTCCCTTTGCTTTGAACTTTGAGTGTTGTAATTTTGCAGGTGTTGTTTATGCTCAAACAGCAACATTACACACTAACTAAAGTTAGAATAGTGAAATCGTGTTTTACCACCCCTTTAATGTAACATAAGGGATGAGAACTGCCATTTGTATTTGATCAAACCCTTGGAGGCGCATGGTGCTGCCGTAATGAGTGCACCTGAATGTGTTGTAATACATTTAAATAAAATTGCAGATTTGTGTAATTTGAGACTTAAAACTTCGACTTATTATCCATTGACTAATTGGTAGTTGTTCAGACAAATTCTTAAGACACAGAGGCTTTTTATGTAATATGTTTATATAAATATATAAATGGCCCCTGAAGTTTATCTCTCACTTGTTCTTTCCCTTTTCCCTCAATCTCTTTAAATGTTTGTATATGTTCCACATTTACCCTGCCTGGCACTGCCAGCTCAGAAGGATCAGTTCCTGGATGCTGTGGAAGTCTGTACTGAAGACACGCTGCAGATTATTGCTGAAGAGACAGCACTTCAAAAAATGAAAGTTTAAAAAAGTTATGGAAGTTTAAGTTTAGTGTAAGGCAAATGAACTAAACACTTTATTTATATATTTTACAAAATTATGTGGACTCTAAATAGGCTAGAAAACCAAAGCCATATGTATAATCAAGTTTTGTACCAAATTTGAAGTTGATATCACACATAGAGCTGTAAAGCAAATGTACTGAACTAAACTTTTTTTTTTAATCGAAAGTATATTTTTACAGAATAATTTGGACTCTAAATTAGCTGTTAAACGAAAGACATGTGTAACCAAGGTGTGTACCAAATTCGAAGTTGATATCACAAAAATGGGTCTGCAAAAGCTTCTAAAGTACCATTTCCATGGAAATTTTGAATGCTATTAATCATATGCGACGGGTGAATAAAACGCATGCCAGGTGACAGCTAACATGAAGTTTTTCAAGTATGTTTCAGAAGTCTGTGTTCATGTGAGGATGAGTGTTCAGAAGAGCCCGTGTGAATAATGCATGTGTGGTCCTGGTTTCACCCTCTCATCTCTAATCATTATACACAGTACAGTACACACACAAATACTGTAGCGTGTAAAAACAAACTTTTGTTTTGGATGCTATTAATCGTTTCCCAGCACTAATGGAAGTACATGCAGCTTAAATGCATATGTGTAAAGACCCTGCAGATCAAGTCTCCAAGCCTAACTCTCTCATGTGTGAGTTCTCTGTTTCCCAGGTATGAAGAATGCTGTGTGTGTGTGTGTGTGTGTGTGTCACCTCCTCCGTGGCTCTGGCACAGATACGGGAACCTCCAGACGTTCCCCAGCCCCACACAGAAGCCCACACAGGTCAGCATGTACTGGGTCTTGTTGTCCCACTGCGGGCGTTCTCCAGCCTCCTCCAGCTCCAGCTTCTCCAGCTCGGCGTGAGAGGGGATCCGCTCGTCCAGACCCGGGTTCGGGAGCTTCAGCTTCAGCCTCATCCTCACTGCAGGGCTCTCGCTCGCGGGGACGCGTGAGTGTGTGTGAGAGTGTGTGTGTGTGAGTGTGTGTGGTGGCGAAGAGCATCTGACTGGCGGCTCGTTATTAGTGACCTTTAATACTCGCTCCTTGATTCCGGGCCGTTTTAAGTGTTTTGTCAGCAAGATAAAGGCTTGGATGAAAGCTGAACTTCTAGTTAATGTGTAATGTTTTCTCACAGCTGGATTGTTTCTGGTTGTCAGTGTCTGAGTCGTAAAAATGTGTTTAGTTCATTCCCCGCAGTGTTTTCAGTCGCATTTATATTCTTCTGACTTTTGAACTTTTATATACAGGTCCTTCTCAAAAAATTAGCATATTGTGATAAAGTTCATTATTTTCCATAATGCAATGATAAAAATTAAACTTTCATATGTTTTAGATTCATTGCACACCAACTGAAATATTTCAGGTGTTTTATTGTTTTAATACTGATGATTTTGGCATACAGCTCATGAAAACCCCAAATTCCTGTCTCAAAAAATTAGCATATCATGAAAAGGTTCTCTAAACGAGCTATTAACCTAATCATCTGAATCAACTAATTAACTCTAAACACCTGCAAAAGATTCCTGAGGCTTTTAAAAACTCCCAGCCTGTTTCATTACTCAAAACCGCAATCATGGGTAAGACTGCCGATCTGACTGCTGTCCAGAAGGCCATCATTGACACCCTCAAGCAAGAGGGTGAGACACAGAAAGACATTTCTGAACAAATAGGCTGTTCCCAGAGTGCTGTATCAAGGCACCTCAGTGGGAAGTCTGTGGGAAGGAAAAAGTGAGGCAAAAAACGAGAAGAGGTGACCGGACCCTGAGGAAGATTGTGGAGAAGGACCGATCCAGACCTTGGGGGACCTGCGGAAGCAGTGGACTGAGTCTGGAGTAGAAACATCCAGAGCCACCGTGCACAGGCGTGTGCAGGAAATGGGCTACAGGTGCCGCATTCCCCAGGTCAAGACACTTTTGAACCAGAAACAGCGGCAGAAGCGCCTGACCTGGGCTACAGAGAAGCAGCACTGGACTGTTGCTCAGTGGTTGCATGTCATTCGGAAATCAAGGTGCCAGAGTCTGGAGGAAGACTGGGGAGAAGGAAATGCCAAAATGCCTGAAGTCCAGTGTCAAGTACCCACAGTCAGTGATGGTCTGGGGTGCCATGTCAGCTGCTGGTGTTGGTCCACTGTGTTTTATCAAGGGCAGGGTCAATGCAGCGAGCTATCAGGAGATTTTGGAGCACTTCATGCTTCCATCTGCTGAAAACCTTTATGGAGATGAAGATTTCATTTTTCAGCACGACCTGGCTCCTGCTCACAGTGCCAAAACCACTGGTAAATGGTTTACTGACCATGGTACTACTGTGCTCAATTGGCCTGCCAACTCTCCTGACCTGAACCCCATAGAGAATCTGTGGGATATTGTGAAGAGAAAGTTGAGAGACGCAAGACCCAACGCTCTGGATGAGCTTAAGGCCGCTCTCGAAGCATCCTGGGCCTCCAGAACACCTCAGCAGTGCCACAGGCTGATTGCCTCCATGCCACGCCGCATTGAAGCAGTCATTTCTGCAAAAGGATTTCCGACCAAGTATTGAGTGCATAACTGAACATAATTATTTGAAGGTTGACTTTTTTTTTGTATTAAAAACACTTCTTTTATTGGTCGGATGAAATATGCTAATTTTTTGAGATAGGAATTTGGGGTTTTCATGAGCTGTATGCCAAAATCATCAGTATTAAAACAATAAAAGACCTGAAATATTTCAGTTGGTGTGCAATGAATCTAAAACATATGAAAGTTTAATTTTTTATCATTATATTATGGAAAATAATGAACTTTTTATGAAATATGAAAACAATGCTAATTGTTTGAGAAGGACCTGTATATACCGATATATATATATATATATATATATATATATATATATATATATATATATATATATATATGTATATACACTAATATATAAATATATATATACATATTTGTTATATTTAAATATTATTTTATCTCTAAAAATTAGTCGTGTAAATGGGTTTAATCCATTCCCAGCAGTGTTATTTCATTTACAATTTAATGTTTCAATTTATATTCTTTTGACTTATTAACTTTTTTTAAAATATATATTTATTTTTACACTTATCGGGTGTTTAAAAGATTGATGCATTTGGTAAACACTTTTATCCAAAGTGAGAATCCTCAAGTTAAAGATTGTAAGATTAATTGTGATGGTGGTTTTATTTGTATTTTTTCCTGAAATAAGTGATTTTTCAAGTTTATATGGCGGATCCTGAGATATAACAACTATATATTTTATTTTTATATTTTCACTTTTCATGTTAAAAGTTTTAATAATTTTGTTGTCTTTGTCATTTTTATTTATTTCAATGTCTATATAGTTTTTATTTTTATTTTAGTTTTTGTTTATTTTAGTACTTCAGGTTTAACTAAATGAAAATGAGAAAAGGTAGATTAAATAAAATAAGCTTTATTTATTATTTACAGTCGTGTGAAAAAGAAAGGGCACCCTATTGAATTTTATGGTTTTATGTATCAGGACATAATAATAAATCATCTGGTCGTTTGCAGGTCTTAAAAGAGGCAAATACAACCTCAGATGAACAACAACACATGACATATTACACATTGTCATTAATAATTGAACAAAAACAGGCCAAAAAGCCATTTGTGAGAAACGACGTCTCACTGCCTCCACATTAATGATGCGTTAGTATCTGTCAGACGCTGATAATCACATGATTAACTTAAATTATCTGAAAAAAATGTGATCAAATAATTATTTAGATCAAATATTAATGTCAGAGTTCTATTTGAATAATTCGAACTAATGCACACTGTACTCTATTACAGGTTATGATCTATGTGTTGAACTCTTCATATCAGCTCTTTCATATCTTTACTGTATCTTTACTCAATGTACACGATCAAATCTGGTTTATTATTAAACTAGCATTGTTAAGAACAACAAGAGCACATCATAAAAATACTGATAATACATTTGCAATTACATGGACCTCTAATGCTTATGATACGATTTTCATGTAAATATTATATATTACAGTCACTGTACACTGACATGAACAACAGTATTATATGAGATAAAGCACATAATCCCCCCAATAATTGATCTTAAATGAAATATTAGCTTAAATAGGATGAAATGGATGGAAAAATCGGATAAAATATTTTGCTTGCTCCTGACATTCAGCTGGATGTGCATGAAGCCACAGCAAAGGCTTCTGGGTAAACGGCTGTTTTCTTGTACATTATTGTTAGACTTTGTGTAGATGTCAGTACTGGTTTGTGTGTCTTCAAAACAATCAAATAGATGTGAACTCCACTTTGCATATGTACATACAAACAACAGAAAACTTCATTCGCGTCAGTGCAAATCCCATGTGTAAACTCCAGTACGTATGGATGGATATTTCAGTGAATGCAGTGAAGGTCAGAGGTCAGACTCAAAGCCAGTATGAGTCCCTCGTGTGTGTGTGTGTGTGTGTGTGTGTGTGTGTGTGTGTGTGTGTGTGTGTGTGTGTGTGTGTGTGTGTGTGTGTGTGTGTGTCTTCAGCTGTGATAGTCGGTCTCGTCGGGCATCCGTGTTTTGTCAGAGATGGAGTAGAGCGAGCTGCCGGTGTGTGTGTCCTGTGATGTACAGCAGCGCTTCTTGATGAGTGTGTACAGCGCCACGGCTGGGATGACCAGCGCTGGAACGCCAGACAGAATGAAGATGATCACGTAGATCCAGTCCGGGTACGAGCGCGTCGCCAGCAGAGGGAAGTCCTCCTGTCCACACACACACACACACAGAGATACACACACACGCACACAGACACACACACACACACACACAGAGACACACGCACGCACAGAAACACAGACACACACACACAGAGACACACACACGCACAGACAGAGACACACACACCCACACACAGACACACACACAGAGACACACAAACACAGACACACACACACACAGAGACACAGACACACACAGAGACACGCACACACAGACACACACACACACACAGAGACACAGACACACACACACACAGAGACACAGACACACGCACACACAGACACACACACAGAGACACACACAGAGACACAGACACACACACACAGAGACACAGACACACGCACACACAGACACAAACACACACAGAGACACAAACACAGACACACACGCACACACACAGACACACACACACACACACACACAGAGACACACAAACACATCCGTCCTTAATCAGCCAGCGTCTTATTTCAGTTATTACTCATGTTTATTTATTTACCTATACACTTGGGTATTGTAAGTGTAATAAATAAATTATTCATATTTATCAGCATACATTTATTACTAATTTATTTGCATTTATTGATTAATTTATTTTACTCATATTTATTTATCATATATTTTTGTATTACTCATATTTATTTATTGGCAATTTATTTATTCATATACATTACTCATATTTTTATTTATGTTTTACACATGTTTATGTATTTATTTATTTATTTATCAGACAGTCTTTTTTTTAAATAGCCAAAACTATTGGAGATTCTAGGAGTTTGTCCAGAAATTAATAACATAAATTGATATTTTCAATGTATTCAAATGTATTTCTTTTTGTGTGACCATAGGAATGGAATGGTTCTAATGGCTGACGTAGATTGGTCTATGATTGATCATTGAAGGCATTTTCAGCAGCATGTGACTGGATACGGTGGTGCGTATGGGCACAGCGTGTCTAATGGCTCATATATATGAGTGTTTCTGATATGCACGTACCGACTCCGGGTCCCAGGCGATGTAGGTCAGCTCTTTGCTCACAGTGGTGATTAAGTAGAACAGGAATATGACCAGCACTATGAGAGGACTGATCAGTCTCCAGGTGGCCTGCCAGAAGAAGTTGGGCTTGTGTCCGATCATGAACTCGATGTCCTCGTTAAACCTGTAAAACATGCACAACATCAGAAACCAATCTGCAGTCTCTCTCGCCACCATGCAGAACCTGTCATGACTCACCTGTCGATCCCATAGATGTAAGATACAGCCATCATCTCACAGAAGGCGATGATCAGTAGAGGAATCGATCCTGCAAAGCCGTCGAACAGAGCCAACCAATAATTCCCAGAACCCTGAGCGAAGATGATGGCAAGCCCAAACGAGACCAAACACACCAGCCCTGAAACACAATGCACACAGAAGTGTGTCAGCAGAAATCATTTTTTTTATGGAATATTGCAGTTTATTCTGGTGATTTATTGGTGAACAGCATTAAATTCATGATCCTTGTAATCTTGAATCAGAGTAAGTTCCTCTTGCTCATCTCTTCTCTGATGATATGGGCGGGGCTATAACCTGTCACTCACATGAGATCAGCCAATAGCTAACCACAACCATCCAATCAATTCCCACAGATAAAATCAAGCCCCGCCCACATTTGTTCTGGTTCCAGAAGCAGCCAAACTAAAAATTACTCAGACACCAGATATAATTTTTGATATTTTTTTACTAGTGTGTGCAGGACACTTTAGTTCATTTATGTAAGTGAGAGCAAAATAAAGTAAACTGTGATATATTATACCCAAAAATTCTTCATACAGTGACTACCAGTAAAATTCATAACAATTTGGGACCAAAAATTATTGACATTTTGACCTGATCATGTTTTGCTGAAGTGTTTTTTCTGTAATTGCTAATGCAACCTTTTTACACACTGATAAAAATGATTTTGTGGTGAAAAACTAAGTAAATTCTATTAGTACTCAATTCAAGCGTGTAGAAATGAAAGTGTGAATATCAACATTATAAAATTAAGTAAAATTACTGAACCTTTCTGATTCTGGTGTTCCCATCATGAGGAATTAATGAGGTTGATTTTTCACTTTTTTCCAGCTGTTTTTACACTGTTTTATCATTACTGCCATTTTTTGACATTTGGAGTTCATTTTCTACTCAAAATGAAACATTCAAACACAAAAACGATCCATCAAATGTTACCGTCGTTGTGTATTGTCTACCGAGTATTGAGGTCTCTACTCCGCACATGTAGAATATCTATTGTTATAATTAATTAGGTGTTTCTCAGTAAAACATATACATTAAAAGTTTGGTTTAATGCAATGTTATATTTTTGAGTGAAATCAAGTGTATTGCAAAGGAAACTTCAACTAAGGGATATTACTCAACCTTTTACTAGCCAAGTTAAAATTACTGATTTCCTTTGTTACTTTCATTAACTTAGTTAAGTAGAGTTTACTTCCATATGTGAAATTTACTTAATATATTCGTGCAAAAACTTGCCAAAGAAAAATTAAGTAAATTTTACTTATTGTTTTTTTTCAGTGCACCACAGACTGAACAACATGAAGCATTGCTTGGTCACTGGTTGAGCTAAACTGGTATTATCTAATTGTGTAGTTAAATTTACCAGCTGACAGATATTCAACATAATTCATGTGTAAGAGTCTAACAGAAGGACGGACAAAACCAGTGAAATATCAACTGATCTGAGAACTCTGAGTTCTGCTCATATTTTACTACCATTTTCTAAACTATAGTGAATAAACTGATAATTTGAGAAATGTTGAATATATTTTGGTTTGACTGTAAGACAAGCGCAACTTCTGTTTCATGGCGACTTCATTGTGTGTATGTACCTGTATAAACCTCTTTCGGCCACTTCTTGGGGAGGATATTGAGGTCCTGGAGTGGAGCGACGACCCCTTCTACACTCCCGAACATGGTGGACAGCCCCAGACAGAAGAGCATGATGAAGAACAGCACGGACCAGATTGGAGAAATGGGCATCTTGGTGATGGCCTCGGTGAACACGATGAAGGCCAAGCCGGTTCCCTCGACGCCCTGCGACAGACCAGGACAGGGTTCGTACACGCTGCTTCAAGCTGATTGTTTTAATTTAAGTCCTGAAATCCCTTGAAAACAGCCATTTACCAGGAGGGTAATCCTGACTGAGACAGGAGGAGCTGAGTTGGGGAGGGAGGAGGGTAATCCTGACAGAGACAGGTGGAGCTGGGGGAGGAGGAGGGTAACCCTGACTGAGACAGGAGGAGCTGGGGAGGGAGGAGAATAATCCTGACTGAGACAGGAGGAGCTGTGGAGGGAGGAGAGTAATCCTGACTAAGACAGGAGGAGCTGGGGAGGGAGGAGGATAATCCTGCTGACTGAGACAGGAGGAGCTGGGGAGGGAGGAGGGTAATCCTGACTGAGACAGGTGGAGCTGGGGAGGGTAATCCTGACTGAGACAGGAGGAGCTGGGGAGGGAGGAAGGTAATGCTGATTGAGACAGGAGCAGGGGAGGGAGGAGGATAATCCTGACTGAGACAGGAGGAGCTGGGGAGGGAGGAGGGTAATGCTGACTGAGACAGGAGGAGCTGTGGAGGGAGGAGGGTAATCCTGACTGAGACAGAAGGAGCTGTGGAGGGAGGAGGGTAATCCTGACTGAGACAGGAGGAGCTGGGGAGGGAGGAGGGTGACCCTGACTGAGACAGGTGGAGCTGAGTTGGGGAGGGAGGAGGGTAATCCTGACTGAGACAGGTGGAGCTGGGGGAGGAGGAGGGTAACCCTGACTAAGACAGTTGGAGCGGGGGAGGGAGGAGGGTAATCCTGACTGAGACAGGAGGACTTGGGGAGGGAGGAGGGTAATCCTGCCTGAGACAGGAGGAGCTGTGGAGGGAGGAGAGTAATCCTGACTGAGACAGGAGGAGCTGGGGAGGGAGGAGGGTAATCCTGACTGCGACAGGAGGAGCTGGGGAGGGAGGAGGGTAATCCTGACTGAGACAGGAGGAGCTGGGGAGGGAGGAGGATAATCCTGACTGAGTCAGGAGGACTTGGGGAGGGAGGAGGGTAATCCTGACTGAGACAGAAGGAGCTGTGGAGGGAGGAGACTAATCCTGACTGTGACAGGAGGACCTGGGGAGGGAGGAGGGTAATCCTGACTGAGACAGGAGGAGCTGTGGAGGGAGGAGAGTAATCCTGACTGTGACAGGAGGAGCTGTGGAGGGAGGAGAGTAATCCTGACTGAGACAGGAGGAGCTGGGGAGGGAGGAGGGTAATCCTGACTGAGACAGGTGGAGCTGGGGAGGGTAATCCTGACTGAGACAGGAGGAGCTGGGGAGGGAGGAGGGTAATCCTGACTGAGACAGGAGGAGCTGGGGAGGGAGGAGGGTAATCCTTACTGAGACAGGTGGAGCTGGGGAGGGAGGAGGGTAATCCTGACTGAGACAGCTGGGGAGGGAGGAGGGTAATCCTGACTGAGACAGGAGGAGCTGGGGAGGGAGGAGGGTAATGCTGACTGAGACAGGAGGAGCTGTGGAGGGAGGAGAGTAATCCTGACTGAGACAGGAGGAGCTGTGGAGGGAGGAGGGTAATCCTGACTGAGACAGGAGGAGCTGGGGAGGGAGGAGAGTAATCCTGCTGACTGAGACAGGAGGAGCTGGGGAGGGAGGAGGGTAATCCTGACTGAGACAGGAGGAGCTGTGGAGGTAGGAGAGTAATCCTGACTGAGACAGGAGGAGCTGGGGAGGGAGGAGGGTAATGCTGACTGAGACAGGAGGAGCTGTGGAGGGAGGAGGGTAATCCTGACTGAGACAGGAGGAGCTGGGGAGGGAGGAGGGTAATTCTGACTGAGATAGGATGAGCTGGGGAGGGAGGAGGGTAATCCTGACTAAGACAAAAGGAGCTGTGGAGGGAGGAGGGTAATCCTGACTGAGACAGGAGGAGCTGGGGAGGGAGGAGGGTGATCCTGACTGAGACAGGAGGAGCTGGGGAGGGAGGAGGGTAATCCTGACTAAGACAATAGGAGCTGTGGAGGGAGGAGGGTAACCCTGACTGAGACAGTTGGAGCGGGGGAGGGAGGAGGGTAATCCTGACTGAGACAGGAGGAGCTGGGGAGGGAGGAGGGTGATCCTGACTGAGACAGGAGGAGCTGTGGAGGGAGGAGAGTAATCCTGACTGAGACAGGAGGAGCTGGGGAGGGAGGAGGGTAATCCTGACTGAGACAGGAGGAGCTCGGGAGGGAGGAGGGTAATCCTGACTGAGACAGGAGGAGCTGGGGAGGGAGGAGGGTAATGAGCTCCTACTGAAGGGGCTTATATATGTATACAGTTATAGTGTCGTATTCCTATGGTTAAAGGATCAGCTGAGAGTCACTGATGCAAGCATGATTAACGTAACCTGCCAGAACTGACGCTACGCGTGATATTTAAATAAAATAAATTGATACTTTTATTCATCAAGGATTAATTAAATTGATAAAAAGTTACAGTAAAGACATTTATAATGTTACAAAAGATTCTATTACAAATAAATGCTGTTCTTTTTTACTTATCTGAAGCGCTCCGCTATTATTGGTTTACACTCTCTCTCTGACCCTAATTTAGACGAGATCACACACACACACACATACATACACACACACATACATACACACACACACACACCTGACTGAGGAAGGTCTGCATGTCGCAGGTCTTGAGCTGGAGCTGCTGAATGATGGCTGGTGTTGTCACACACACACACACACACCTGACTGAGGAAGGTCTGCATGTCGCAGGTCTTGAGCTGGAGCTGCTGAATGACGGCTGGTGTTGTCACACACACACACACACACACACACCTGACTGAGGAAGGTCTGCATGTCGCAGGTCTTGAGCTGGAGCTGCTGAATGACGGCTGGTGTCGTGTTGTTGAGATGCTGAAGAACACTGTTATAGTTGCTCTCTGTGATGTTTCCCTCCGGCAGATCAAACGTGTTCATCAGAGCCAGGATGTTACTGACGAGAAACAAGAGCGCAAATTGAGCAAATTCTCTTCGAAAAATGAGAAAACGATAAAAATATAAAATTACATATTTTAATGTTTTTTTTATTTTCTTGTTTATTTTTAATATTTTTTTTTATAAAAATGTATGAAAAATGATATGCATAAAATATACAATAAATTTATATAATATATAACAAAATATATTATATATAATGTGAATGTGTATATACACGTATATAATTTATTTCAAAATGTGTATATTATTAAAAAAATATTGTAATCTATTCAATATATATATGTATTTTAACATGAATGTTATATATGTATTAAATATATTTATTTGATAAATGTATATATAATATAATAATCTATATTAAATAATATAACAAAATATGTGTAAAAATAATTAATACATAAAATATATACTTGTTATTTAAATATATATTTCATAAAATATAAAGTAAATATCAAATATATTGGAATCTGTTTAATGTTTATTTTATATATATATATATATATATATATATATATATTTAATAAACATTAAACAGATTCATATTGTTAAAATTGAACATAAACATTGAATTTTATAATTTTATCAAATGTTTATTTAAAATACATATGTATATACAATTCAATAATAGCCGATATTAAATCATATGACAACATATGAATTAATATAATAAATAAATATATTTATTTAAATATATATTTATTATATATTTATAATAAAATCTGTTCAATATGTTTATTAAATATATGCATTTTATTTTTGAAATATATTTAATCTATTTATTAAAAAATAGGAAATAAATAATTAAAAATGTAAAGTTAAATTAAAAAGTAAATATATGGACTCCTTTTAACTGTGGTCACTATAAACTTATAACTATAGACTATAAACACCATAATCTTTTCTTTTTCTTGCAGAGAAAAACAACAGTGTACAGATTTGAAGCGTCATGAGACTGAGTAAATAATGCAGGTATTATCTTTTGGTCATTAGCTATTCCTTTACAGACGATTAAAATCAGTTGTGTGTATAATGAGAGGTCTGGCTCTGAAGAGATGCAGGTTTACCCGTTGAGACAGTCGTCAAACCTCTCGGTGGCCCTGAAGCCGATGATGGAGTAGATCACGATGGCGGCGTAGATCGACGTGAAGCCGTTGATCACCGAGATGATGACGGCGTCCTGCTCGCAGTTATTACTGAACACACACAGGAGGACATGTCAATCAGCCTAAATGCTTACGTTACCGGGCATCCAGAACTTCTACTAGAGGTTTTATTTATTAAATATATAATGAATTAGGCTATATAGCAGAATCTGCTCATATCTGGCTTACTACTTGAACACACACACGTCACTACGCAACAATATTTTCAACAATTTTTATTTCTTATTCAAACAAAATCCTGTCATCCAGAATCTCCTCTCTTCCTCTTTCATCCTCATCACCACAAATGTGTTTTACAGATCAATACAGTACAAAGAGCATCAAAAAAATGAGGATGTTGGAAAATAACAATGTGTTTTCTGTTCACCGAATGCTTTCTAATCTTCGCTTTTTCTAATCTAATATATGAAGGTGTAATGCTGTAGCTAACAGTAGAGCGCTGGTGCTTGCAACGCCAACATCATGGGTTCGATTCACTGGGAAAGCAAGAACTGATAGGAATGTAAATGTGTAATGCAATGTAAGTCACTTTGGATAAAAGCATCTGCAAAATGCATAAATGTAAATACATGGTACAGAAAACAAACACCTCCGCCCTTTGGAAACATGGGACTACAGTTATAGAAGTTATATAAAAACGATGTCTAAAATTAGTCTAAATGTGATGTTGAAAAGACGTCCACAAACGACCACATTTGGACTATAAATAGCCCTTACACGGAGGTCCCACGGACATCAGCATTAGACGTCGAAAAAAGATACAAGTTACAAAATAACCCCTTCAGTGGACTGAAATTGGAAGTCCAAAAATTACATAGAAAAGACGTCACTCTCTCGCATTGCACAGTGGGCGCTGTATTTAATATATCATGATGACTCACAAGTATTTGCGCTAAATCTGCGCAGATTTGACTTACACAAACTTCTCAGCAAACTGAGTAAATATAATTAGTAACCCGGCAAATTGGCTTGTGATTTGACTGCGTTTCCCGCCACTGTTGATTTCAAACCGTGTTTGCAACGTCATCATACAGACACAATCTCACTGCTTGACTTTACAGCGGTGAAGAATAAAGAGCTGAGGAGACTCACTGCACAGAGTTGTAGCTGGAGAAGGAGATGAGTCCTCCAAACGCCAGCGAGAAGGAGTAAAACACCTGAGCTCCAGCGTCCAGCCACGTCGCCGGATTCAGCAGCTCGTCCAGCTGAACGACACGAGGCAACAGCGTTCATACACTTACATAGATGTTAACCAGCATTAAATTGTCAAATATTGACAAAATATTAGAAAGGCGGAATCAAGGTAAACAACAATACACAATAAATCTCTGAGGAACTAGAGAAATGTGTTGATAGAAGGAAGTAAATGGTGAATATAAGCGGGCCTAAGACCGAACCCTGAGGAACACCCCTGGCTACTTTTGAAGATTTTAATTGGAAATGTCTAAGTTGAACTGAGTGTGACCAGAGAGATATGATCTAAAACAAGACAGGGGGTGCCAGTGATCCCAGATGCCAATATATTGCTAAATTATAGTACAAGAGGAGATCATGGGCCTGAGCTGCAACACACTTAATAAATAAATTAGAAATCGGTCAGAAGTTATCAAAACTGGATGGATCAGCCCCTGGTTTCTTAAGTATGGGAGTAATAGTAGCAGATGTAAGAGATGGAGGATCAACAAGTGAAGAATGAACAATTTTAGTCATTAAAGAAGACAAATGTAGAGAGACTTTAACTGAGTGAGCAAACTCCAGTTTCCAGATGAAAGAAAGTATCTGTAACAGTGAAAGTAGAAAGGACAGAATGTGGAGGCTAGTTGTTGTTTAATAGTTCTATCAATTTTTTATTTTATTTTTTATTTTATTTTTTGTGTTTTTGTCATTTTTATTAGTTATTGTTTTTTAATAGTTCAATCTAGTTTTTTTATTATTTTTTATTTTCATTTTAGTTATTTAGTATCAAGTTAAATTAAGTGAAAATAAGTTTATATTTTTCATTTTTATTTTAGTTCAGTTATTTAATTTCAGGTAACGAAAGTGCTTTTTCATGGTTTAAGTTTTAGTTTAACTATAATAACAATAGATACATAATTAATCTGACTTGGTTAACATCAATCAAAAAGTAAAGTTATTAAAGTAAAATGATGATTTAGTTGTTTCTGGAGCTCGACGGCTGTAGCCTGTGTGAAAGAGCAGCCCAGATGCTGGAAAACATCTGTATTTATGCAGGACAGGAGCTGGCAAACGCACGTCTGGAGTGAAGAGGAACTTGATCCCGCTCACGGAGCCTTTCAGAGTCAGGCCTCGGATGAGGAAGATGGTCAGCACCAGGTACGGTAGCGTAGATGTGACGTACACAGCCTAGAGAGAAGAGACCGCACGATCAGTATCTCAACCCCTGAAACATGCACATCTGGAAAAAAGATCTGCAAACAAATATTAAATTTAAGTGTTTTTTTTCCTCTCCACCTTGTTGCACTCGTGGTGTAATGGGTCAGAAATGACCCGCCAACAAAAAAATTGCTTACAAATCTCTCGTTACGCTATATTATCACCAAAATATTGAATTAAATCTTTTCATCAGCTTGTTTTCTCTCAGTTATCACAGGTTTTGTGTTTCCTTTCGGCTTGAAGTTTTCTCAGATCACTGAGGTCTACGATCTATCAGCTCCGAAAAGAAACACTTAAAAGAAACACTTAAAAAGTAAAAAAAAAATGTATCCCGAAATTTTGGGGAAATTGTATCAAAGTCAGTAAGTTTTAGTCCAATACAATTGACAATAATTAGTATTTTTTTTTATCAGCTATGGTTCAAAATGACCTGACCACGAAGCACATTTCTCATTTACAAATACTCATGTCGTTCAGTCGAAAAAAACACTCATGGAATTTGTTGTTAAAATTATTTGAAATTAATTCACTAATTTAAAATGTAAATTTTAAATCTCGCAATGCTACAATTTTCTTTTGAATGATTGAACCGACTATAATTACTCCTCAATGGATCGAGTCCAGACCGAAAAAATGTTGTGGGCGGGTTTCGGGCGCATCCAGGCTAGCAGTGAACCAAAGACAGTCTCAAAAACAAGCTTTGAAATCGCTTGTGTTTCTGACGTCACAAACTATCTTGTAACCAATCAGATGAACGTGTGCTCGTCAACCAGTGGATCTCTGAGTGAGTGAGTGGAGGCGGGGCTCATTTCTATATTCATAGAACCGCGTATACCAAATGAGGCAAGGGTGTCCAGTTACATTCAAGATATTTTAAGGCATGAAGAATTTTTTTTAAGGAAAAAACGTTTCAATATGTACTTTTGGTGATCAAAAGATGATTTTTAAGGGATAAAATTGTTGACTAAAAGGGGACTTAAAGGTTTTAAGAACACACCTCACTTTCTTCATTCAAATCTTATCTTCATATTCATAATATTTTTATTTTAGCGTCAAATATGACCGGGAAATTCCCCTTCCCTTTCTGACAGTTGCATTAGCAGAAAAGTGTGTGTTCTCAATGATGCCATTACCGCCATTAGTGGTGTTTGGTATCTTTACAGCTGCCCTTTGTGCTCTTTTTATAATAGTGTAAAACATGTGCAGCGATTGTATCAGTTTCCTCCGATTATCAGTTTTATGAGGTTTCCTGTTGTGTTGGTGTGTGTGCGCTAACGCTCACCCAGGACACCCACACCCAGATCTCCCGCGGATGACCTCGGGTCTCTAGTTTCACGTGTCAGCGTTAATCATTGATTTTGGGTAAGCAGGTTTCGAGATTTCTCATCGTAAACCCGGGGTTAATGTTCGCATTCATTTACGGGGTTATTGTTGTGTTGCTACTTCTGTCCTCTAATAAATAAATGTCTTTTTTTATGACGCTGGTTGGCACATGACGTCATTGATTGACATCGTACATCACAGCGTGTTGTTGACGCTTTTAAACCAACGATTCACATGCAGAATTATTACACGTGCGCATGGACTGTTCCTTAATATTTGTTTTGTTACAATTTTGGGTGTGATGTATTAATTATTTATTTATTTGTGATGTAATGATAGAGTTCAGAATACAGTTCACCTAAAATCATAAACACAAAGAATCTGGTAAATACAGTAAAAGTTTAACATTAATACTTCTCAGACATTGCAAAAAAGTAAACATATTTTAAAAATGGTTTAACAACAATTCTTACAAATAAAAAGTATGTCAATATTAGAAACAGTATACACTGTGTGTGTGTGTGTGTGTGTTTGTGTGTGTGTGTGTGTGTGTGTGTGCGTGCGTGCGTGCGTGCGTGAGTGTGTGTGTGTGTGCGTGCGTGCGTGTGTGTGTGTGTGCGTGCGTGCGTGCGTGCGTGCGTGCGTGAGTGTGTGTGTGTATGTGTGTGTGTGTGTGTGTGTGCGTGCGTGAGTGTGTGTGTGTGTGTGTGTGTGTGTGTGTGTGTGTGTGTGCGTGCGTGGGTGCGTGCGTGCGTGTGTGTGTGTGTGTGTGTGTGTGTGCGTGCGTGCGTGAGTGTGTGTGTGTGTGTGTGTGTGTGTGTGTGTGTGTGTGTGTGTGTGTGTGTGTGTGTGTGTGTCTGCTTTAAAGTTAAGACAGTAGAGGTGTTTATGTTTATGCCTTTGATGCAGCGTATATTTCTTTGGTGGGAAAAAAAAGCCTGGCAAATGCATAAATGTAGACAGTAGTTGACAAACTTTTATAACAAAATACTTTTTTAAATGATTATTTTGGGTCTGTGCAGCTGTTTTTAACCATAAAATATGCAGGTCAAAATTGGGGAAAAAAAAATCATGCTTTGGTAAATATTAATTGACATACAAAGTCATAGTTATGGCATTAAACATTGATAGTATGACAAAAAAAAATTGACACATAAGTCAATTATTACATGAAGTTATAATTATGACATTTAAAGTTAAATTATGACTGTCAATTATCACATATTAAGTCTTAATTCTGACATTCAAAATCAAAATTGATATTCAACGTCATAATTAGGACATAATTTAAGTCATAATTACACCATAAAGTCAAAATTATGACATACTAAGTCAAAATTGACATAAGTTGAAACTACAGTATGACATTCAAATTCATAACTGACATACTAAGTCGAAATTATGACGTAAAAGTCAATTCTGATTTAATTAGGACAGTCATAATTTCAAATTATGACATAATTATGACATACTAAATCGAAATTATAAGATAAATACTGATTGTTGATAATAGATCGATTATGATGTAATTCCAAATCTTATATTTCAGCAAAAGACAAAAAAAGATATTCTGTTTTGTATAAAATGAAAGTCAATGGGGTCCAAAACGCCATGAAAGCCCTCTGATGTTCCCTGAATGGGCATCCTGCAGGCGAGAGTGATATGCAGCAGTGAATGAGCTGTAAGATGTGTGAGAAGTGTGTGATGTACCTTCCCGGTGGTCTCGATGCCTCTCAGACAGCAGACCCAGAGAAGAGTCCAGGCGCAGAACAAACACAAGACGATCCACCACTGCAGACCTCCAGACTCCCCGATCACTGCCGTCGTGTTCAGAGTCTCTCTGTACCAGAAATAATCCACCGGAGAGCTGCGCTCGCACTCAGACACAAAGCCTGCTCACACACACACACACACACACACTCACACACACACACACACACACACACACACACACACACGCACACTCACACACACACACACACGCACGCACACACACACACACGCACGCACACACACACACACGCACACACACACACACACACACACACGCACGCACACACAGACACACACACACACACACACACACGCACACTCACACACACACACACGCACGCACACACACACACACGCACGCACACACACACACACGCACACACACGCACACACACACACACACACACACACACACGGATCTGTAAACCTGTGCCAAACCTTAAAGTCATGCTTCTAAGTCCTATGTGACCATTGATATCTGTGACCTTTGTGACATCTGAAAGCTGAATAAATAAGATTTCCATTGGTGTGTGGTTTGTTAGGATAGGACAATATTTGGCAGAGATACAATCTGAAAATCTGGAATCTGAGAGAGCAAAAAAATCGAAACATTGAGAAAATCGCCTTTAAAGTCGTGCATGTTCCCGATTTAAAACTGCAATGAACCAAAGACATCGCTGGTGTTTCTGACGTCACAAACGACCTTGTAACCAATCAGATCAACGTGTGCTCGTCAACCAGTGGATCTCTGAGTGAGTGAGTGAGTGGAGGCGGGGCTCATTTGCATATTCATAGAACCGCGCATACTAAATGAGGCAAGGGTGTCGAGTTACACTCAAGATATTTAAGGGATGAAGAGATTTTTTTTTCAAGGAAAAAACATAAATATGTAAATATGTAAATATGTAAAGGATATAAATATGTAACTTTGGTGATCAAAGATGAGTTTTTAGGGATAAAATTATTGACTACAGGGGGATTTTTAAATTAAAATAAAAAATAATTAAAAATAGTAAATGTAATAATAAATCAAATACATATTATAATAAAAGGGCAATACGATAATTTGTTTAATAATAATAATAAACAAATGAATAATACATTTTTTTTTTGAAAAATGTCTCAAAATGACATACTTAAAACAGACAAAAACGAATCTGTCAATGGACCCCTCTGGCAGATGTGTGTTCTTGTTTTAAGAATAAAAAAATTCAGAACGCAAACTCATTTTGCTTCATCAGTAAATTTATCTTTATTTAAGAATGTTTAGATATTTGTAAAACAAAACAAAAAATAGTGAGCAAGATATATATATACATATATATTTGTCATTTAGCTTAGTATTTGATGGGTTTTCTGTGGCAGTTGTGTGTGCAGTCAGGTGACTGAGCCCGTACCTGTGCGGTTGTCATTGACGGGACACTGACTCCAGGGTAAAGGGTCCTGGAACGAGTTGAAGAAGTACCACATGACCCAGGCAATGATGGTGTTGTAGTACATGCCCACCATGAAGGACACCAGCATAGAGGCGATCCCTGAGGGCCAGAAGCAGCTTTAAGACCCGATCCTGTGCGGCTAACACTGACCTGCAGTCTTGCATTAAAGGGGGGGTTGCATATGATGTCACTTTTCTAACTTTTCTCAGCTAGTGTGTAATGTTGCTGTTTGAGCATAAACAACATCTGCAAAGTTACAACGCTCAAAGTTCAAAGCAAAGGAAGATATTTTCTTGTATAGAAATTGCATTTTAAGGACTACAACAAACGGCTGGTAGGAACTACAATGAGCTTCTTCATGGGTTAGTGACATCACAAACCCTAAAATTTACATAAACCCCGCCCCCGGAACACAATTTTTAGATGATCAAGACGGAATATGCTAATCAATAACTTGAAGAAAGTTAACTCCACATCAGCTGCATAAATTCATCAACTAACATTCAGAAATGTCCTGTTCATTCTACATGTTGTCACTTCCTCTTGAGACTCTCCATCTTTGTCTGACTCCGGTTTGAACAGAAAAGGCTAAAAGTTTTAGAAATTTTCAGTGTTAGCAGCTCTGAATACCTCACACACACACACACACACACACACACACACACACACACACGCACACACACACGCACGCACACACGCACACACACACACACACACACACACACACACACAAGCTCTTGAAGCTCCGCCCTGTGTGACGGGAGCAGCAGCTCATTTGCATTTAAAGGAACAGACACAAAAACGGCCTCAAAAAGTGACAACTTTAACATGCTATATAAAAATATCTGTGGGGTATTTTGAGCTAAAACTTCACATACAAACTCTGGGGACATTAGAGACTTATTTTACATCTTGTTAAAAGGGTATTTTACCACCCCTTTAACACTCACTGACTCCAGTGACAACATATTTTCCCGTCAGCCACCATAACTTCTGTTGGGTGCAATGCGTAATCTCACCACTAGATGCCGCTAAACGTACACACTGCACCTGTAACATTGAGTGTCTTGCTTGCCCACTCACCGACTCCAGTTAGATACGGGTTGATGGATCTCCAGACGCCCACGCTGCCCTTCCTCAGTCTCTGCCCGATGGCAAACTCCAGATGCAGGAGCGGGATCCCTTCCAGGACCAGCAGGATCAGGAACGGGATCATGAACGCTCCTGAAAAACGGTCATTAGAGATCATTTATTTTCAGCAGTATAAACTCCTGTTATCCATTTTATGGCACAAAATTAATTATTTGGTAACACTTAACAATTAGTTTCATTAGTTAACATTTTTTAATGTATTAACTAACATTACTAACCATGAGCAATACATTTCTATGGTGTACTGTAGATATATAGCGTAAACGAGTTTTTAGTATCGTGTACTGTAGATTAGTATATAGTGTAAACGAGTGTTTTGTGTCGTGTACTGTAGATTATATAGCGTAAACGAGTGTTTTGTGTCATGTACTGTAGATTATATAGCGTAAACGAGTGTTTTGTATCGTGTACTGTAGATTAGTATATAGTGTAAACGAGTGTTTTGTGTCGTGTACTGTAGATTATATAGCGTAAACGAGTGTTTTGTATCGTGTACTGTAGATTAGTATATAGTGTAAACGAGTGTTTTGTGTCGTGTACTGTAGATTAGTATATAGTGTAAACGAGTGTTTTGTGTCGTGTACTGTAGATTATATAGCGTAAACGAGTGTTTAGTATCGTGTACTGTAGATTAGTATATAGTGAAAACGAGTGTTTTGTATCGTGTACTGTAGATTAGTATATAGTGTAAACGAGTGTTTTGTGTCGTGTACTGTAGATTAGTATATAGTGTAAACGAGTGTTTTGTGTCGTGTACTGTAGATTAGTATATAGTGTAAACGAGTGTTTTGTATCGTGTACTGTAGATTAGTATATAGTGTAAACGAGTGTTTTGTATCGTGTACTGTAGATTAGTATATAGTGTAAACGAGTGTTTTGTATCCTGTACTGTAGATTATATAGCGTAAACGAGTGTTTAGTATCGTGTACTGTAGATTAGTATATAGTGTAAATGAGTGTTTTGTGTTGTGTACTGTAGATTATATAGCGTAAAAAAGTGTTTTGTGTCGTGCACTGTAGATTATATAGCGTAAACGAGTGTTTAGTATCGTGCACTGTAGATTAGTATATAGTGAAAACGAGTGTTTAGTATCGTGTACTGTAGATTAGTATATAGTGTAAACGAGTGTTTTGTGTCGTGTACTGTAGATTATATAGCGTAAACGAGTGTTTTGTGTCGTGTACTGTAGATTATATAGCGTAAACGAGTGTTTAGTATCGTGTACTGTAGATTAGTATATAGTGAAAACGAGTGTTTTGTATCGTGTACTGTAGATTAGTATATAGTGTAAACGAGTGTTTTGTGTCGTGTACTGTAGATTAGTATATAGTGTAAACGAGTGTTTTGTATCGTGTACTGTAGATTAGTATATAGTGTAAACGAGTGTTTTGTGTCGTGTACTGTAGATTAGTATATAGTGTAAACGAGTGTTTTGTATCGTGTACTGTAGATTATATAGCGTAAACGAGTGTTTAGTATCGTGTACTGTAGATTAGTATATAGTGTAAACGAGTGTTTTGTATCGTGTACTGTAGATTATATAGCGTAAACGAGTGTTTAGTATCGTGTAATGTAGATTAGTATATAGTGAAAACGAGTGTTTTGTGTCGTGTACTGTAGATTAGTATATAGTGTAAACGAGTGTTTTGTATCGTGTACTGTAGATTATATAGCGTAAACGAGTGTTTAGTATCGTGTACTGTAGATTAGTATATAGTGTAAACGAGTGTTTTGTATCGTGTACTGTAGATTATATAGCGTAAACGAGTGTTTTGTGTCGTGTACTGTAGATTATAGAGCGTAAACGAGTCTTTAGTATCGTGTACTGTAGATTAGTATATAGTGAAAACGAGTGTTTTGTATCGTGTACTGTAGATTAGTATATAGTGTAAACGAGTGTTTTGTGTCGTGTACTGTAGATTAGTATATAGTGTAAACGAGTGTTTTGTATCGTGTACTGTAGATTATATAGCGTAAATGAGTGTTTTGTGTCGTGTACTGTAGATTATATAGCGTAAACGAGTGTTTAGTATCGTGTACTGTAGATTAGTATATAGTGAAAACGAGTGTTTTGTATCGTGTACTGTAGATTAGTATATAGTGTAAACGAGTGTTTTGTATCGTGTACTGTAGATTAGTATATAGTGTAAACGAGTGTTTTGTGTCGTGTACTGTAGATTAGTATATAGTGTAAACGAGTGTTTTGTATTGTGTACTGTAGATTATATAGCGTAAACGAGTGTTTAGTATCGTGTACTGTAGATTAGTATATAGTGAAAACGAGTGTTTTGTATCATGTACTGTAGATTAGTATATAGTGTAAACGAGTGTTTTGTGTCGTGTACTGTAGATTAGTATATAGTGTAAACGAGTGTTTTGTGTCGTGTACTGTAGATTATATAGCGTAAACGAGTGTTTTGTGTCGTGTACTGTAGATTAGTATATAGTGTAAACGAGTGTTTTGTGTCGTGTACTGTAGATTAGTATATAGTGTAAACGAGTGTTTTGTATCGTGTACTGTAGATTAGTATATAGTGTAAACGAGTGTTTTGTGTCGTGTACTGTAGATTATATAGCGTAAACGAGTGTTTTGTATCGTGTACTGTAGATTAGTATATAGTGTAAACGAGTGTTTTGTGTCGTGTACTGTAGATTAGTATATAGTGTAAACGAGTGTTTTGTGTCGTGTACTGTAGATTATATAGCGTAAACGAGTGTTTAGTATCGTGTACTGTAGATTAGTATATAGTGAAAACGAGTGTTTTGTATCGTGTACTGTAGATTAGTATATAGTGTAAACGAGTGTTTTGTGTCGTGTACTGTAGATTAGTATATAGTGTAAACGAGTGTTTTGTGTCGTGTACTGTAGATTAGTATATATTGTAAACGAGTGTTTTGTATCGTGTACTGTAGATTAGTATATAGTGTAAACGAGTGTTTTGTGTCGTGTACTGTAGATTATATAGCGTAAAC
>CM060634.1:32426936-32444436 GCA_030578275.1 Meda fulgida
ATTTTTATCGCCCCAGTCGCTTGTTAATGTCTTCATCATTTGCCAATGAGTTTATTTACTAACGTCAGTATTTCAGATCCAGATATATAATGACATCTCATGAAAGTGCGGATCTATAGCACGAATTTAATTTCTCGTACCATTTATACGCCAAAAATATTTTTTTGCGTGCAAATGATACGCACTGTAACCTCCTTGGTGGGATTATGCCTTACAGTGCCTATCATATGCACGCAAAAACTATTTTTGGCGTATAAATGGTACGAGAAATTAAATCCGTGCTATAGATCCGCACTTTCGCGAGATCGTGTTGTTTATTCCACTGATATTAGTGTGAACGAGTGAAGAGAGTCACATTAACCAGGTTTACCGAGGGTGGGTTTACAGGTCAAGAGTGCCCTATTCTACAGATATACACCATAGCATCATAAATCCATACACATTCCTGAAGTCCAAGTGGTTTATAATATCCGAGTGTGTATGTTTCGCGTCAGGAATCATTGATGGCGTTTGAACAGCTCAGCTTCAGATCGAGACGTTTTCAAGAAACTTATTGACTCGATTACATAAGCTGTGAGATGCTGGTTTCGTGTTTAAGACTTCATCCAGTCAATCATTTGTGATTAACACTGAATTAAATGTGTTGTAATCACTTTACTAAGTAAGGGAAACGTGTCATGTTTAAATCACGGAGTTAGTGAGGCAGAACACAAGCGCCGAGTTATTATATGACTCACTTCATTTTATGAGGATCAGCAGCTGATTGTACATTATCATGTTTGACAGCCATAACTGGATTTTAAATTACGTGATTGAGTGTGCAGAAAGAGTGAAGAGAGTCAGTGATGTTGGAAATCATTGATGATCATTTATCAGGCAACATTCAGAGTGTTCTAGTTATTCCAGTAATAATAATAGAAAGTTTGTTGAAAATTATACATTTCTTATGTTTGTTTGTTTTTTGGTATCTATATTTATATTATATTTATAGTTTCAAGTACAGCTACTTACTGTTATTTATACAAAAACACATAGGGCGAGAGTGGGGTAAGATGAGCCACCCCTTTATCTTGGCGATTGTACACTTTTATTGTCATGTGACCATATCTTTTGTAACCACCCATCATTTCTGACAGACACACGTGGGAGGAAAACACCCATTTACTTTAAAACTATTTTTGGCTTGCCAAAGTACAATTTTTGCATAACAGATGTAATGGCTGTTACATCAAAGCAAAATTGTCCAGTCTACAATATTTATGATCCATATTGGTGATGAAGCAATGTATAAAATCATGCAAGTCATTCAGTTAAATATTATTAGTCTGATTTGGTAAGCTAGCTAGTTTTGTCCAAAATGACAGCTGTGGGGCAAAGTGAGCCAAATGCTGTGGGGTAAATTGAACCAGCGTTTTTTTTACTTAACTCTGTTTAGTCTGTTTTTAGGAAAGTTACAACTTTGCTGTTAAACATGTGGTTTCAGAAATGCAAACAATTAAAGATATTGAAATGTCAACTTCATTTGGTTGGTTTTATGTTGTTTAAGACAGACAGCTTTAAGAAAATAAATATGACTTATAAAAGGAAATTTGATCACTAATTTAGTTTTTAAAACAGGTCAATTATCTTTAAAATTCACCTGGGTTTGATTCAGATTCAGCTAGAACCAGATGGTGCAACTCGGATCAACTTACCCCAAACCTGGGGTAAATTGAGCCGCAGGAACACTTTTTGAGAAAATTAGTCAGAAGTACAATGAAAGTATATATAATAATAAAGTAATTTCATAATGTTTCTTATTTTAAATGATCAAAAAATATGGCTTATATTAAAAGAAGCCTTGTTTTTTGATCATTTAAAATAAGAAACATTATGAAATTACTTTATTATTATAGCCTATATACTTTCATTGTACTTCTGACTAATTTTCTCAAATTAAGGACCACATTTGAGTAATGTAAAACCTCACCTTAAAATAAAAAGTTTAACCAAACATTATTTATACATCATTCATGGAGCGTCTTTTTCTGACACGTTTTTGTTAAAGGATCCTTCTTTAGACCTGTAACAGAGACAGGGGTGTGCCACGGCCCAGACTGCTCTGAATGTGCCGAAAAACTGACGATAAAGTCAAAAGTTCAGTGTTCATTCCAATAAATGAAAAACAAAGGTTTTCCAATAGAGTGCAAATTGTATTTACAATGAAAATCCCCAAAAGACGAAACAAATACAATTTTTTTTCAAAGTTATTAGCAGACAAACTTTTGGCTATGTCAATAAATTGACCAAAACAGAGAAATAACTTCAAACCGACTCTCGAGCCTCCTAACAACACTGACTCCTCATAAAAAGACTAAGCCCTTTTACTTGGACCGCAGTGACCCGTTTACTGTCTATGGCAGTGACGGATTGATTGACAGCTGTCAGACTCTAAAATGGAGAGCGACTGAAGTGACGCAAGTAGCGTTGCAACAGAGCGCTCATTTAAAGCCGATGAAGCCTCATGAAGCCCCAGCTGCGTTTACATGGACCCTTATAATCGGATTGACGGCTCAATCGGACTAAAAACCTTCATGTAAACACCTTAATCGATCCGATTGAGCTCGATCCGATTGGAATTTCGATCGGATTGAAAGAGGTGGATTATTCCTTTTGTAATCCGATCGAGAGAACATGTAAACACGGATTAAAAACCGAAACTAAAGGGTCTGCGCATGTGCAATGACGTTGAAATAGCGTAATGACGTATGACGCACGGAACGAAATGTTTTTCCTGTTGAATAAAGTTTCATATAAATGAGTGTTCCGTTATTAAAAAACAGAACACTGCGTGTGTGAAATGGAGCAGGACAACGTCCCAGTCCTTGTTTCAGACTGTCTTTCACAGAGGACTGTTTTGGGCGCGGGGTTTTACTGCGTGATCAATATAAGCAGCGCAAACGGTTCTTCCTCATCGTCTCCAAATCATGACCAGAGACGGATAAATATAGTCTGCTGTTTAACACAAATAAAAAAACAATAAAGGTTAGTTATGCACGAACAGCGGCAGTATATTCGTGCAGTGTGCGCATGTCAAAAAATCAATTCCGATTTGAATCTTGTGACATATAAACGCGCACATTACTTTATTTATCGTTCACATAAACACCGTGTTCGGATTCATCAATCGGATTGATTTCATTCCGATTGAACCATGTAAACGTAGGCTTTCCCCTGATTGTTCCCGGAAAAGATTCGAAGCATCAAGAGTGTTGAGAACAGCGCCATCTTGTGGCAGGTCACATTTATAGCAGCCATAAACCCGAGCGCGCAGCGCCGCTGTTTTATCCATTGAGCACAAATAAAAGCCTGACAACGCATAAGTTTACTGATCATATAATTCACATATTAAAGTGTGGCAATTAAATATAACAATTATATTAATACTAATTATAAAATACCAAAAGAGTACCTTGATGCAAGTAAATGGTGGTCTAATTATTGTATGATTTCTATGCTGTTTATAATATGACAGAATATATGATCATGTAACATAGGCTATAGGATTATTTAAAGTAAATGGACTTAAACTTCCAAAAACCTGTAGAGTAGTGGTCTGGGTTCAAACATTTCGACACGCAAAGTGAAGCATTCACGTGACTGGATAGAAAGTGAGGCTTCGTTTTTAGCTGATCACGTGTTTCTCTGACAACAACACACGCTCCGACACGGAGCTTCGTGAGAAATGTCGCTGCGAACTCGCTGTGAAGCTTCGCTGTCATGTGTGACATCACTAGTGGACTCAGGGCCTCAAACTGCGATCGGATCCGACGATGCTAGCGAAGCAGTCTCCGAGTGGTAAATATTAGCATTATGGCTAAATTAGGCTAATGTTCATAGCGAATGCAAACAAACTATCAACATTTTAAAACCCATGCATTTAGGTTAATTTTGCCATAATTAAATGTTGATAATTAAGCGAAAAACAATGAAATATGACAAGATCAAGAGTGTAAAGTCCAGTTAATTAATTTAATAAATAGCCAACTATACACCAGAGTTCATACAGATAAATAGGTAAACAAAAAAATTTTTTAAACAAAAAGGTACAAAATAAATCAACATAGTGAAATTAACGACTCAATAAATGTTAAACTAAAGAAAAAGGGCATGGCGAGGACAGGAACAACACTAAACAATACACTATCCGTGACACACTGAACTTATCTGCGTTAAATGAGTTAAAATTTGCTAAACAGATAATATGTAATGATGTTTTTTTTTTTTTTGTTTAATCATTGAACAAGAATCACGGGATACATGTATCACACAAAAATAGGATAAGAAACTCAAGGTAAAGCAAGGCAGTAGATACAGTAAGAGATAGTCTAAAAAAAGAATAGCCTAATTCACAAAACATTTTAAGCAATATAAACTAAACATACAATAAATTAATACACATTGAAAAAAAAGTTACTTTTAGATTCTCATCTTCAGGAAATCAGGAGGTATTTGTAATGATGTTAGTATGCAAAGTGTGCATAGTATGTTCTCAGTGCAGTGTCATAATAAGAGTCCTTTTACATAATAAGAGTCTCTAGTCACAGAGCCTCACTTCGACAAGAACATTCAAAAGTAGAGTTACAATGTTTGAAGAATGATAAAATGAAATGTTTCCTTAAAGTTCACATAACCAATAATTCTTTTTAAAAAAACTGGATGTTTCGGACTTTCAGAGAACATTCGTTTTTCATATTTTTGTTGCTGGAGAAGCAAAATAAAATCTTTTCTGAAAAATTGATCAAAATAAGGGTTTTGTCTCAAAAACAAGAACAAATTTCTACCAGTAGGATCAGAAAAATACTCTGTTATTTTTTTCAGAGCCCACTAACAGATTGAACTAACAGACAGAAGCTTAAACTCTCATTTTGATGGTATATATTTATAATTTATTTATTTTTTCCTTTTTTCTTCTTCAGAAAAGACTTAATTCTCCAGTATCTTGATTTCAGAATGTTTCTATGTTTGACAGAAACACTGAATGATGTTTTGCAGTGTCCTCGGATCTCCTGAATCCTGTAATCTGAGGACTGTAATCATCACTGAACTCCAGCTCATGTTTACCGCATTATTGTTTCCCTGCTGCTCATTACTGATAACGAGTGATTAGTACAGCACTGATAACGAGTGATTAGTACAGCACTGATAACGAGTGATTAGTACAGCACTGATAACGAGTGATTAGTACAGCACTGATAACGAGTGATTAGTACAGCACTGATAACGAGTGATTAGTACAGCACTGATAACGAGTGATTAGTACAGCACTGATAACGAGTGATTAATACAGCACTGATAAAGACGCCGGAGATCCGTTTCTCTGATCCGACGGGGCAAATCCAGATCTGTGGACGTCATTTTTATATACGCTACTGTAAACTGACTAAAAGTAAAAGTAAAGACATTTATAATGTTATAAAAGATTGTATTTCAAATTAATGCTGTTCTTTTGATCTTTCTATTCATCAAAGAATCCTGAAAAATACAATGTATCATTTTCCTCACGGTTTTCAACACTGATATTAATCATAAATGTTTCTTGAGCATCAGATCTTCATATTCTCCTGATTTCTGAAGGATCATGTGACACTGAAGACTGGAGTAATGATGCTGAAACTCAGCTTTGATCACAGGAATAAATTACACTTTACTAGATATTCACATCAGATTTACATTACAATAATATTTCACATTTTTTCTGTATTTTTATTCAAATAAATGCAGTTGATGACAATACCGACCACACGCTTCTTACAATAAGGTAGGCTACAATTTGTTAATATTTTAAGTATATACGTTTTTTATTCGATTATGTACTATTTAACACACATTTTTTTAAACTCTTACTGCTAATATCACAACAGATCATAAATAGAATAAACCCTGGCCTGCGTGACGTCATCGGCAGTGCACAGGCTCTCACTGAGTCACGTGTTCATATCTCGAGCACTGCGATCAGCTTCAGGCACGTGACCCTCTGCTGCCCCCTGCAGACCGCGTGTCAACTCACACTCAGAGCTGACAACATCACTTCACCACACATTCACACTTCAACATCACTTTAATTACATACACTTTAAGCACGTCAGTAAGATTGTGATGTTAGACTTAGTTCAGGGATTCACAAACCTTGTCAACCGAGTCCCTCAGAGATTTTTATTCTATTACAAGGTAATATTTCAATAATTTAACAACGCATTACATGTTCACACTGCAAAAAAAAGATTCTATGAGAATCCTTCTTAAATCAAGATAGGCTATATTGATTTACTTGAGAAATAAAATGAAGAGGAGACCTTACAGAGAGCTGGACTCTTGCATTGACCATCCAAATATAACATCACAACATTTATTTGCTGTTAATACTATATGAGGCAATTATTTCACAACCGTTATTATAACTTTACTATATACACCTCATAGCTGGCTACGGTCATGCTTAAAACTAGAACACGTACCTGCCAGTCGGGTCAGGGAGAAAACAAGATTATTTTTCTGACCCGACTGGCAGATATTCTTTTTTTTAAAGCATAAATTCATCTAATTTTGATTTTAATAAAACACTTAATATGTATCTTGATTTAAGTCAAATTATACCTAATTTATGACTATTAAACATTTGTGATAGAAAAAAATGGCAATAAACAAAAACACTGACAGTTAAAGTCCCCCTGTGGTGAAATTCCAGCTTTTAATGTTGTTTATGTGTCTATGTGGTGTTTTTAATATGCTTTAAGACACACATGTGTAAGTTCATAAGTCGACAGCATTGCTGAGTATTTTCTGCTTAAAACTGCAGTGAACCAAAGACAGTCTCAAAAACACGGTGTGAAATCGCTGGTGTTTCTGACGTCACAAACGACCTTGTAACCAATCAGATCAACGTGTGCTCGTCAACCAGTGGATCTCTGAGTGAGGGAGTGAGTGGAGGCGGGGCTCATCTGCATATTCATAGAACCACGCATACTAAATGAGGCAAGGGTGTCGAGTTACATTCAAGATATTTTAAGGCATGAAGATATTTTTTTCCGCAAGGAAAACCAGTTTAAATATGTAATTTTGCCGATCAAAGATGAGTTTGAAGGGATAAAATGATTGACTACAGGGGGACTTTAAGAATGTTTAGGTAGCCTATGTGTACACTAGAAAACAAGTAAAAAATACAGAGGAATAACATCAGTTTTTACACAGTTTGTTGACAAAAAAGATTGAATCCAATATTTGGTGATAATATAGCATGATGAGAAATTATAACAAGCGATTTAAAAGGCTTGGTATTTTTTGATCAGGAAAAGAATATCATTTTGTTTTGGCATGTGTGAGCAAAGTTTACCCACCATGTGCTGAGTCCCAGCTTAGGACCCCAGTAATATGCCTGATGTAAAGCTGTTCTCGCGATTCTTATTATAATCAATCAAACTTTAATTCTTGTAATCATCTTTTATTTTTATCCTGATTGTTTATAGCCTATAGTTAAATATATTTTGCTACATTGTCAATTGTTATTAAGCAATAAGGCATAATATATATATATATTTCATTACAAGCATGTCATAATTCATTAATTCTTAAACAGAATTATGCTTGTATCATATTTGTTATCGAAGTTTTTATCGAAAATATGCTACTATCTCTAAGCTAATTAAAAAAAACACCAAGAACGAGAAATGTTTAATTTCACAATCTAGCCTCGGTTATATACTAGCATATGAAACATATAAGTTAAAATACATTAATGGTCGTCATTACGTGGTTCAAACGACTTATATAATAAAGTGAGGTTAATAAAAAGGTTAAATCTCAGCTTGTGTTGTTTGCTGTGGTTACCATGGTGAGAATGAGGACCAGGTGCATTATTCCGTCTGGCCGCTAGAGCTCGCTGTTTCTCAGTCACCGGGTGCCGCTGTTAAAGCGCTTAATCCCCGGGGGGCTCCGGTGAGTCCGGTGAGTCCGTGACACGGGCAGGCACTCGCGCTCGGCACTGCACGGCAACGCTAACGGGCTCCTGCATTTCCCAGCCGTATTCCCGTGGATCCACCGAGGCTCCCGGTGACTGCGTTGTTGTCGTTACCAAGGCGCTTCGTGATTGTTACACCGGCATGAATCATGTCTTCGTTTGTGAGCCGGGTTCAGTTTTTAGACGATACCGATCCGTTCAACAGCACCAACTTCCCGGAACCGACCAGACCTCCTCTCTACACCTTCAGAGAAGATATTCCTCTCATCAACCAGATCGCGGGAGTCCACAGACTCCTCAAAGCTCCCCACAAGGTCAGAACACCACACAAGTTCATTAGTTCGTTAAAATAGAGTTTAGTGAGGTTTATTTGAACCTCTCTTTCTTGCATGTGCGTATTACAGTACTAATATATATATATATATATATATATATATATATATATATATATATATATATATATATATATATATACACCCTATATTCTAAAATACTGGGTTTGTTTCAATCCAAGTTTGTGTCAAATATGGACAAATTCAACCGTTGGTTTAACGTATTTTTTTTATTTTAACCGTTGGTTTAATTTTTTTATTTACATTTTAAACCCAACGGTTGACATATTTGACCCAAACATGACATGAGTTGAAACAACCCAGCATTTTTTAGAGTGTGTGTATATATATATATATATATATATATATATATATATATATATATATATATATATATATATATTAAAGTGTCTAATAAACGTAAAGCCTATTTAAAATAATCTTTAGTGTTATTTAATTAGTTTCAGACTGTAATGAGGTAATTTGAATGAGTCTGAGGCTCTCATTCAATCACTGACAGACAATCAGTGACTTTAGTGATGATAGTGAATAAGTCTATTTTTTTAACGGAACTGGTTATTGAAATTTTACACACAATATAAAATAAAATCTAAAATATTCATTTTAAGTTTTGTATCATATTTGATGCATCAGCCTCATATAGTATGATAAGCCTACAGGTGAAACTCGAAAAATTAGAATATTGTGCAAAAGTTCATTTATTTCAATAATTCAACTTAAAAGGTGAAACTAATATATTATATAGACTCATTACATGCAAAGTGAGATATTTCATACAGCTTATGAAAACCCCAAATTCAAAATTAAAATATTGTGAAAAGGTTTCCATTAGCTGTAAGCCATAATCATCAAAATGATAACAAATAAAGAATTGAAATATCTCACTTTGCATGTAATGAATCAATATATTATATTAGTTTCACCTTTTAAGTTGAATTACTGAAATAATTGAACTTTTGCACAATATTCTAATTTTTCGAGTTTCACCTGTAGTGAAAATATGGAGGAAAAACAGCGGAAAATATGCAATTTGGTGCAGATGTTTAAATTAAGTTTTGATGTTTGTAAATCAATGAGATCTTTATAACAACAGTATAGCAGATGCGTACATAAAATGCATATAAATATCAATATGTCAATAATATGTCTTAGTAAGTTGATATTTAAATGCTCAGTTTTATGATCTAGTTTTAAAACATATAATGACGATTGAGACATGAACTACTAAACCTTCCTCAAAAGCCTGATGATCGATCATATTTGATACTCATGATTTTTATAATAAATTATGATGATAATCAAGTAAAGCTGCTTCAGTACAGCTGGAATATTACTAACAATATCAAAGTTATTCTTGCGTTTCCTTGATAAAATCCGCTCAGATTTGACACAGACTCGTGAAGCTCGAGCTGAAGGACATTTGCATAATTTAATTATATTAAAAGACTTGATAAAAAGATTGAATGACTTTGTATTATTGACAGATCAGATGTGGTGGCAAAATATAGAAACCGTCTTTTTATTCATAATGAGAAAAAACATAAAGAAACTAAAGACAATTTGAAACCAGATTAAACAATTGTCAATAAAAGAAAGTGAAACTTGATCAACGGCATGTATGTATTATTACATACATCATTATATACAGTCGTGCTCAGAATTAATGGTACCCTGGTAAATATGATGAAAAATGGCTGTAAAAAATAATTCTGCATCGTTTATCCTTTTGATATTTCATTCAAAAAATTGGCAAAAATCGAACCTTTCATTGACGTAAAATAATTGAAAGTGGAGGGGAAATCACATTATGAAATAAATGTTTTTCTCCAAAACAAGTTGGCCACAATTATTGGTACCCCTAGAATTGTTTACGAGTAAAATATCTCTGAAGTATATTCCCATTCATATTTACCTTTTTTTTGCACACCAGGGTGACTAGGAACATGAAATTGTCCAGCCATGACTTCTTGTTTTACAAGAGTTTAAATATGTGGAAACACAAAGGCCAAATTCCCTTAATCATCCATTACAATGAGTAAAACCAAAGAATATAGTTCTGATGTGCATCAAAAGATTGTTGAGCATCACAAAATAGAAAGTGGCTGTAAGAAAATAGCTAAAGCATTGAAAATCCCCATTTTGACCATCAGGGCAATAATTAAGCACTTCCAATCAACTAAAGATGTTACAAATCTGCCAGGAAGTGGACGTGTGTCTATATTGTCTTAATGCATGGTGAGGATGAAAGTTTGAGTGGCCAAAGACTCTCCAAAGATCACAGATGGAGAATTGCAGAGATTAGTTGAGTCTTGGGTTCAGAAAGCCTATTAAAAAAAAATTGAACAACCCCTACATCACCACATGTTGTTTGGGAGGTTTTCAAGAAAAATCCTCCTTGCTCATCCAAAAACAAACCCCAGCAAATTCAGTTGTCAGACATGACTGGACCTTCAAACAGCACAGGGTTCTGTGGTCAGATGAAACTAACAAATAGCTTTTTGGCAGCAAACATGCAAGATGGGTTTGGTGCACACAAGGATAAAAAGTACCCCATGTGTACAATTTAATATACCATCTTTAATGTTGTGGTCATATTTTTCTGCTGGAGGTCCTGGACTTCTTGTTCAGATACATGCATGGCATCGTGGATTCTATCAAATACCAACAGATAAAAAATCTAAACCTGACAGCCTCTGCTAGAAATCGTATAATGGGCCGTGGTTGGATCTTCCATCAGGACAACGGTCCAAAACAAACATCAAAATCAACACAAAAATGTGTTAAGTAGCACAAAATGAAGCTTCTGCCATGACCGTCCCAGACCTGATGAGTGGAGTGAACTGAAGAGAAGAAGCACCAACATGGATCTGGGAATCTGAAGGATCTGGAGAGATTCTGTAAGAATGGTCTCTGATCTCTTGTCAGGTGTTCTCCAAACTCATCAGGCATCATAGGATAAAACTCAGAGCTGTTATCTTGGCAAAAGGAGATTGCAAAAAGTATTTAATAAAAGGGTACCAATAATTGTGGCCAACGTGTTTTGGAGATAAACATTTATTTCATAATGTGATTTTCCCCCCACTTTCTATTCTTTTACTTCAATGAAAGTTTAGATTTTTGCCAATATTTTGAATGAAAGATCAAAAGGATAAATGATGCAGATTTATTTTTTCCATCCATTTTTTATCATATTTACCAGGGGTACCATTAATTCTGAGCACGACTGTACATTATACATATAGATTCTGTTTCAGCTGTTTCACAGATTTAATATAATTGATTTAAATAATTGTTTGTTGATGATCCTTATTAATGGTTTCATTACCTATGATCTCCAAGGACTCTGATGAAGATGTAACTTTACATCGAAACGTTAGTCACTGGTTTGTACCTCAAGTAAATGGATTACTAAGAAGATTTATGTGTTGCACCGGCGATTTTCCTTTTCTGCCTTGTCTTGTCCTGCTCTGGCTGCACCGAATTGTTTGGGAATCACAGTAGCGCAGCAAGCCTTCCTTCTCATTTTAAATAATCGTTTCTCATGTTCTGATCTTCATTAGTTTGATAGAGATGTTTGGTAACTGACATATCCATTTTCTCTGGTTTCTCCTCACTGGTTTCTCCTCTCTGGTTTCTCCTCACTGGTTTCTCCTCCCTGGTTTCTCCTCACTGGTTTCTTCTCTCTGGGTTCTCGTCTCTGGTTTCTCCTCTCTGGTTTCTCCTCACTGGTTTCTCCTCTCTGGTTTCTCCTCTCTGGTTTCTCCTCTCTGGTTTCTCCTCTCTGGTTTCTCCTCACCGTTTCTCCTCTCTGGGTTCTCGTCTCTGGTTTCTCTTCTCTGGTTTCTCTTCACTGGTTTCTCCTCACTGGTTTCTCCTCTCTGGGTTCTCGTCTCTGGGTTCTCGTCTCTGGTTTCTCCTCACTGGTTTCTCCTCTCTGGTTTCTCCTCACTGGTTTCTCCTCTCTGGGTTCTCGTCTCTGGTTTCTCCTCTCTGGTTTCTCCTCTCTGGTTTCTCCTCTCTGGTTTCTCGTCTCTGGTTTCTCCTCTCTGGGTTCTCGTCTCTGGGTTCTCGTCTCTGGTTTCTCCTCTCTGGTTTCTCCACTCTGGTTTCTCCTCTCTGGTTTCTCCTCACTGGTTTCTCCTATCTAGTTTATCTTCTCTGGTTTCTCCTCTCTGGTTTCTCCTCTTTGGTTTCTCCTCTTTGGTTTCTGCTCTCTGGTTTCTCCTCTCTGGGTTCTCCTCTCTGGGTTCTCCTCTCTGGGTTCTCCTCTCTGGTCTCTCTGGGTTCTCTCTGGGTTCTCCTCTCTGGTTTCTCCTCACTGGTTTCTCCTCACTGGTTTCTCCTCACTGGTTTCTCCTCACTGGTTTCTCCTCACTGGGTTCTCCTCTCTGGTTTCTCCTCACTGGTTTCTCCTCACTGGTTTCTCCTCTCTGGGTTCTCGTCTCTGGTTTCTCCTCTCTGGTTTCTCCTCACTGGTTTCTCCTCACTGGTTACTCCTCTCTGGTTTCTCCTCTCTGGGTTCTCGTCTCTGGTTTCTCCTCTCTGTGTTATCCTCTCTGGGTTCTCGTCTCTGGTTTCTCCTCTCTGGGTTCTCGTCTCTGGTTTCTCCTCACTGGTTTCTCCTCACCGGTTTCTCCTCTCTGGGTTCTCGTCTCTGGTTTCTCGTCTCTGGGTTCTCATCTCTGGTTTCTCTCTGGGTTCTCGTCTCTGGTTTCGCCTCACTGGGTTCTCCTCTCTGGTTTCTCCTCACTGGTTTCTCCTCTCTGGTTTCTCTTCACTGGTTTCTCCTCACTGGTTTCTCCTCTCTAGGTTCTCGTCTCTGGTTTCTCCTCTCTGGTTTCTCCTCACTGGTTTCTCCTCTCTGGTTCTCGTCTCTGGTTTCTCTCTGGTTTCTCTCTGGTTTCTCCTCTCTGGTTTCTCCTCTCTGGTTTCTCCTCACTGGTTTCTCCTCACTGGTTTCTCCTCACTGGTTTCTCCTCTCTGGTTTCTCCTCTCTGGTTTCTCCTATCTGGTTTCTCCTCTCTGGGTTCTCGTCTCTGGTTTCTCTCTGGTTTCTCCTCTCTGGTTTCTCCTCTCTGGTTTCTCCTCTCTGGTTTCTCCTCACTGGTTTCTCCTATCTAGTTTCTCCTCTCTGGTTTCTCCTCACTGGTTTCTCCTATCTAGTTTCTCCTATCTAGTTTCTCCTCTCTGGTTTCTCCTCTTTGGTTTCTCCTCTTTGGTTTCTCCTCTCTGGGTTCTCCTCTCTGGGTTCTCGTCTCTGGTCTCTCTGGGTTCTCGTCTCTGGGTTCTCGTCTCTGGGTTCTCGTCTCTGGGTTCTCCTCTCTGGTTTCTCGTCTCTGGTTTCTCCTCTCTGGGTTCTCGTCTCTGGTTTCTCTCTGGGTTCTCCTCACTGGTTTCTCCTCACTGGTTTCTCCTCACTGGTTTCTCCTCACTGGTTTCTCCTCACTGGGTTCTCCTCTCTGGTTTCTCCTCAGTGGTTTCTCCTCTCTGGTTTCTCCTCTCTGGGTTCTCGTCTCTGGTTTCTCCTCTCTGGTTTCTCCTCACTGGTTTCTCCTCTCTGGGTTCTCGTCTCTGGTTTCTCCTCTCTGGTTTCTCCTCACTGGTTTCTCCTCACTGGTTTCTCCTCTCTGGTTTCTCCTCTCTGGGTTCTCGTCTCTGGTTTCTCCTCTCTGGGTTCTCCTCTCTGGGTTCTCGTCTCTGGTTTCTCCTCTCTGGGTTCTCGTCTCTGGTTTCTCCTCACTGGTTTCTCCTCACTGGTTTCTCCTCTCTGGGTTCTCGTCTCTGGTTTCTCGTCTCTGGGTTCTCGTCTCTGGTTTCTCTCTGGGTTCTCGTCTCTGGTTTCGCCTCACTGGGTTCTCCTCTCTGGTTTCTCGTCTCTGGTTTCTCTCTGGGTTCTCGTCTCTGGTTTCTCTCTGGGTTCTCGTCTCTGGTTTCTCCTCACTGGGTTCTCCTCACTGGGTTCTCCTCTCTGGTTTCTCCTCTCTGGTTTCTCCTCTCTGGGTTCTCGTCTCTGGTTTCTCCTCTCTGGGTTCTCGTCTCTGTCAGTCTGTCATTGGAGGGAAAGTCATGGTCTGTATAATTGACTGTTTCGGTCAAATCTGTGAAGTAAAGTAGAGGTCAGCGCTGGTCCCAGAACGCCATGTCATCTCACTCACACTCACAAACACGCACGATGATGACGATGATGATATATCTGCCCCAAAACACCCAAATTCTTCTTTTCCACCACCGTATCAACACTCTCAGTTAATAATAGTTTTTATTTAGTAAGAGTGCAGCGCTATCAATATTAAAGAGGGTTTATTCTGCTCTTTTCCATCTGACTTCAGTGTGTGCTGTTGCTGTTTGATCATGAAAAGCTGCAGTTCTTCTCTATATCAGTGTTTCTGAACTCCTGAAACGCCTCCACTGTATCTCGAGTTTCTTCCGGGAACGAACACGTCACAATATTCCTCATTATAATAATTCACACGCAGAATAAAGGGGCGGGGCCTGGTTGAGTTAGTTAGTAGTGTGTTAAACTGGCGGTTATGGTAAGGTGCGGGACATTTCCCAAACACACGCGAAGCGCTCGACCAATCACAACACACTGATCCAGCCGACCAATAAGTGCACAGTGTGCTTTTCAGGAGGAGGGGCTTCATAGAGACAGGAAGTGAACAGAGCGTTACTGACAGACTGGGAAGAGAGGAGCCGCAACAATAGAGAATATGAGGCAATAATCAACATTCAAGCAGGACCCCCCCCCCCTCCAAAAAAACATCAAGACTTTGAAAAAGTTCTTAATATGGGCTCATAATGCTGCTTACTATGAACATTTTAATAAAAATGGTTATTATTTACATGTGTACATTTGGTAGACACTTTTATCCAAAGTAACTTACAATGCATTTAAGGTAAACGCAAGCATCATGCATGACCTGGGAATCAAACTATTTTATTTAAATAATCGTATTTTCAAAATGCATTTATTCAAATTGCTTAGAATTAGCATAAATCTGTTCATTGTGAAAACAAATTCAGTTAAAAAGTATGAACAGCTGTGGAACAACAAATATTCAATTAGTTCAAATGTATGAGATTGAAACAATCTGGATTTATTGCTGATGGATGTGAGTGAGTGTGTTTCCCAGTGAAGCTCAGTCCTGCAGTCCAGAGGAAAGACAGCGAGCTGAACTCCACAGATCTCCTGTGTGTGTCTCACATTCTCGGGTTATAAATAGATGGGCTGAATCTCATCCACAGTGTAAGTGGTAGTTAGTGAAGTTCCAGCGACTGTCGGACTGTCCTTTACTGCGGTGCAAAACACTTCACCCGCGCTTCCCAACGGAGAGAATAATCTCTGGAGTGTAATATTTCCTGAGGGAAAGTCGCGGCTCAGAGTTGCAAACTTTCAAAAGTCTGCATTCAACAATTAAACCAAAAATCCACGAAGTTAAATTTGTGACTTTCTCTCCAGAAAATTTCTCCTTTATGTATTTAATAATTTGTGTATTATTCAAATTTAAAGCCCCCCTGTAGTCAATCATCTTATCCCTTAAAACTCATCTTTGATCACCAAAAATATATATTTAAACGTTTTTCCTTGAAAAAACATTCTTTAAAATAGCTACTCGACACCCTTGCCTCATTTAGTATGCGCGGTTCTATGAATATGCAGATGAGCCCCGCCTCCACTCACTCACTCCCTCACTCAGAGATCCACTGGTTGACGATCACACGTTGATCTGATTGGTTACAAGGTCGTTTGTGACGTCAGAAACACCAGCGATTTCACACCGTGTTTTTGAGACTGTCTTTGGTTCACTGCAGTTTTAAGCAGAAAATACTCAGCCATGCTGTCGACTTATGAACTTACACATGCTTTGTGTTAAAGCATATTAAAAACACCACAAGACATAAAAAACAACATTAAACGCTGGACTTTCACCACAGGGGGACTTTAATATCTAGTTTATTTAGTCTATCTGTGAATCTATATGCACTGTCCACAGTAGAGCTGCACGATTAATCTTTAAAAGATCGATTTCTATTTATATTAAACCTTTGACAAGCAAAATCACAGCGAACATTCAGATCTGAGCCAGAGAGCAGTTGCATATATAGATGTGTGTGAGTGTTTGTGTGTGTGTGAGTGAATGAGTGAGTGTGTTTGTGTGAGTGTTTGTGTGTGTGTGTGTGTGTGTGTGTGTGTGTGTGAGTGAGTGAATGAGTGAGTGTGTTTGTGTGTGTGTGTGTGAGTGTGTGTGTGTGTGTGTTTAATGATCTTGCATGTTGGAGGACTTGAGCGTGTGTATGTAATGTGGTTGTTGTGTGTATTGTTCTAGTGATAAACTGGTCTGTGGTTTGCAGTTGATCCTCTCACAGCCTCATTCGAGCACATATAGTGCTGCATCACTAATACTGTTGATTGTAAATAGAAACATGCGGATCTCACTCATGCCTTTCAGCAGGTGTGTGTGTGTGTGTGTGTGTGTGTGTGTGTGTGTTCATCCGTCCGTCAGACACATTCTTGGATGTGATGAGCAAGTTGACCTTAAATCACATCTGAAGTTGAGCTGGAGAGCGAGTGTAGGATTAGCGTTTGGCTGCGATGGAGTCGCTGGTGTTACGACACCAAACCAGCCTCGCCGAGGTCATGTGATCGATCACAGCCAATCATGAACACCTTTATTTACTGACCCCAGGGGGTTGGGGGGGGGTTGCTCAAGCCCCTGTCCTACTTCAAAATGAATCAAAAGTGCCCTTCTCAAACAAATATCAATGATTATATTGAGGTCAATTAAACAAAATGCATTTGATTATAATTAACATGATAATGTGCACAAAACTAAAGTAGCCTAAATTCACGTTTATTTTTACGTTTCTGTCAGTCTGAGGTGCCGTTGCTATGACGCGTTGCTATGCGTCACTTGCGCGTCTTGCTTCGGTCTTGGCTGACGGGGTCAGTCCGGTTTCCAGGGTCTCAAACTCCGGAGTAGTGTTTAGTCTATATTGATTCACCGTTTACCATTTGATGAAACTATCATAGTTTGTTAAATAAGCCCAGGCCTGCAGGCCTATTATGTGAAGAGTAGGCTGACAACAACACGCAAAATGGTAACTTTATTATTTTAACATTTTTGATAATTTTGCAGCAATAGTATAATAG
>CM060634.1:32451936-32459436 GCA_030578275.1 Meda fulgida
ATACTACAAAAACTATTTTATTTACCATAAATGGTTTTATAGACTATATTTAATTTTAATATTATATTTTTAAATTTATATTTTTTATATATTCCTATTTTATGTTATACATATTTTTTTTTTTTTTACATTTTTATGCATAGTTTTATATTAAGTGTTGTAGTTTTTCTTGTTTAAGAGCTGATTGTTTCCCTCAACCCTTGTGTGTGTGTCTGTGTGTTGATCAGTTTATGACCCTCTGTTGTGTTCCACTCCTTCATCTGCCACTACACAGGTGTGTGTCCGCTGTCAGCGGCAGGTTGTCATGGTTACGGGACCCTCACAGCGGCTTCATGTCCTGAAGTTTACTTGCTAAATGGAAGTGACACGTCCACAGGAACCACCTGATCATTAGCATACAGTGTGTGAGAGTGTGTGTATGTGTGTGTGTGTGTGTGTGAGTGTTCTCAGTTGGATGCAGCTGCCATTCACTGGGCATTGTGGGATATGATGACATCGCTGGGCAGCACATGCTTCAAGGTGTGAAGTCTGGGAACTTTAGTGGTTGATCTACAGCAGAACAGAGAGGAGTGTGTGTGTGTGTGTGTGTGTGTGTGTGTGTGTGTGTGTGTGTGTGTGTGTGTGGGGAGCTCTGTTATCTATACATGTGTTATTTTTACCGCTCTAGAGGCATGTGACGCCACATCATCAGCACATAAAGTGCCTTATGGGAAGTTATAATATTAACCCTATAAAGACCATGTCTAAGTCGCACTCAATCTCCTCCAGTCTTTCTGTCTCTGAATGATAGTTCAGACTCTTTTATCAAGTAAAAGTCTTTTAGAATAATTGTACAAACGTCCTGAAAATGCCTAGCAACACCCTGGCAACCACCCACATCGCTCTAACATTGTGTTTAAGTCACACATTTACAGAATCACTTGCTCTCAGCAATTCTGCAGATTTTCCCGCCAAGTCAGTGTCTGCAGATTCTGTCCGGCTGTATAACAGTGTATGTGGTTCAGTGACCCCCGATCATATATAATATGGGCGTAGTGTGCCTGACGTCACAGATAAACGAACATGTGCAGCGAGGCGGATTAGCTGAGGTGACGCTAACGTTAGCAGACAAACGGCTAGTAGTGACATCAGCGGCAATCCACCTGTCACTCAAGCGGCCACGCCCTTAATTATGCAGAACGTTAAGGCTTAATATAATTTAAACGGATGAGTTATAAAAAAAATCACACCCTCACAGTCGTCATGAAGGGCAAATTTAGCTTTATAGACCAACACCACTTTTTGCACCAGACTATAAACATGTTTATTCTGCTGTAAAGTTGTGCATTTAAACATGCGGGTCTATGGGACTGACTCTCTTCTGCAGCCTCTAGTGGCCAGTGGAGGAACTGCAGTTTAACTCACTCTTCCATTGGTGAAAAGTGAAGCCGCCAAAGTCTTAATATGGCGCTGACATCTTGCACTTATTTGGGACCTGCTTCTGCGCAGTAGTGAACGTGAAGTGTATAACAAGGTCCCGCCCTCACTCCCGCAGAAACGGTTAATACAAAGTTGACTGTGTGAAATAAACAGTTATGGACATATAGAAATTAAACTTGAAGTTCCAATCTCCTGCCAAAAAATAAATAAATAAAGCCCATTGGTGACTACTTTGTTTAGATAAGCTGTCAATCACAGCTGTCAATCATGACATCACATTCCCGCTTTTAAAGCATCAAATAATGAACTAAGATCAAACTTATTTAGAAAAACAAACACTTAAACTTAAATCAGTGTGATTAAAAACTACCTAAAATGACTGGAAACATCTTTGAAAAAATGTTTATTTGAAGCGTAATTTGATAGTTTAGTTTCCATCGCGTCCCATTAGACTTCATGGGGAGACGGGGCTTATGAGCTATTCTGGGACCAGCCACCGGGGGGCGATGCAGGCGCTTTGGCTTCACTTTTCAGCACTTGTGCGGCACGCTTAGTTGCATTCAAGAGAGAGACCGGAAGGTCACCGCTTGATCCCGCGAACGAGGTCAGACTTTCTCAAATCGCTGTCGCCACGGAAACAGAGTTGGACACGGTGATGTCACAGGACATGTGGAGCGTGTCGTGGCGTTCGTCAGCGACTGCATCAGTTTCAGACACACGAGCTGCAGATATAAATACTCTCTCGGCCGAGGGTCAGATATCAGTGATCAAACCAACACTGCAGATTCACTTACTCACAAATGGACATTTATTCATATAGGCTTATAATGCACATTATGAATTATGATTATAATACCAGTAGCAAGTTTAGCCTGTAATGCATGTTTTGAGTTTAGCTTGTGTTATATGATGATGCAGTATGTTTGGCTCTCTGTTGAGTTTGATCAGGTTTGTAACCCACATCAGCTCAAGCGGCTCTTTTAAAGTGGATTCATGCTTGTTTTTCTAAAAGCTGGCTCTGGACACACTGCAGAAACTCCTGTAACATCTCGTTCCCAGACACATTTACCCCACCACAGACCTACAGCTGCTGTCAGACGCCACGCGTGCTGGATCACTTTCAGACGCTTATTTTGGGTGTTTCTGGCTGAACTTATTATTTCCCTGTTTCGCTTTTGGCCCTTTGTGTTCATAAATGCATTTCACCATCTGTTTTCTTCATGCGCTGCACTTCATTTCCACATCTTTCTTTAGAGTTTGTTGCCTTACTTCCAAATCAGGAGGTTGGGAGGAAGATTTTACCCTTCACGTTTATTCCTGCTCTTTACATTTATCTAAAAACAGTGTGTTTGGTATTTACCTGCACAAACATGCCCCGGATAATCTAGAGTGTTGTGGGTGGTTGTTAGGGTGTTGCTATGTGGATGTTAAAGACTTCAAAGTGTTTTTACTGCATTGCTATTTGGTTTGAGTGTTGTGGGTGGTTGCTAGGGCGTTGCTATGTACTCGTTAGTGTTTCAGAGTGTTTTAACTGCATTGCTATTTGGTTAGAGTGTTGTGGGTGGTTGTTAGGGTGTTGCTATGTGGATGTTAAATACTTCAAAGTGTTTTTCCTGCATTGCTATTTGGTTAGAGTGTTGTGGCTGGTTGCTAGGGCGTTGCTATATACTCATTAGTGTTTCAGAGTGTTTTTACTGCATTGCTATTTGGTTAGTGTTTTGGGTGGTTGCTAGGGCGTTGCTATGTAGTTGTTAGGGTTTTCGGAGTGGTTTTTACTGCATTGCTATTTGATTAGAGTGTTGTGGGTGGTTGCTAGGGCGTTGCTATGTACTCATTAGTGTTTCAGAGTGTTTTTACTGCATTGCTATTTGGTTAGAGTGTTGGGTGGTTGCTAGGGTGTTGCTATGTGGATGTTAAATACTTCAAAGTGTTTTTCCTGCATTGCTATTTGGTTAGAGTGTTGTGGCTGGTTGCTAGGGCGTTGCTATATACTCATTAGTGTTTCAGAGTGTTTTTACTGCATTGCTATTTGGTTAGTGTTTTGGGTGGTTGCTAGGGCGTTGCTATGTAGTTGTTAGGGTTTTCGGAGTGGTTTTTACTGCATTGCTATTTGATTAGTGTTGTGGGTGGTTGCTAGGGCGTTGCTATGTACTCATTAGTGTTTCAGAGTGTTTTTACTGCATTGCTATTTGGTTAGAGTGTTGGGTGGTTGCTAGGGCGTTGCTATGTACTCATTAGTGTTTCAGAGTGTTTTTACTGCATTGCTATTTGGTTAGAGTGTTGGGTGTTTGCTAGGGTGTTGCTATGTGGATGTTAAAGGCTTCAGAGAGTTTTGCTGCATTGCTAATTGGTTAGAATGTTGGGTGGTTGTTAGGGCGTTGCTATGTAGTCGTTAGTGTTTCAGAGTGTTTTTACTGCATTTCTATTTGGATATAGTGTTTTGGGTGGTTGCTAGGGTGTTGAAATGTAGTTGTTAGGGTTTCACAGTGTTTTTTACGGCATTGCTATTCCATTGTAAAGGTGTTATAGGTGCCCTCTAGGTGTCTCAGTATAAAGAGAGCTAGAATAGTACTCACTTCTTCAGTATGGGATTTTTCCAGTTGATTGCACTAATTGTTTTCAATGCAGACACACAGTCTCAGCTCCAGCTCACTGGGCTCAAGTTTGTCCTCTGTTTTTAGGCTGTTTGGTCTTCCCTCTGTTTGCAGCCTCTCGTCAGCGGCTCCTCTGGGTTCATTCTGTAATTTCAGATTCTTTTTTCGTTCTGGAGCGTTTCATGGTGAGCACCGTGAGTAAGCAGAGCCCAGTGGAGCCAGTGCAAGGGGTCAGCCAGACCAACAGAGAGACTTTCATCATATACCATGGGTGTAAATGTACCCTGTACTGTGGCATTCACATGGAGATTTGTTTATCTCTCCAGGCATTAAGCAACGATCCGGTGCACCCTAGCAACCACCCAAAAATACCCTAGCAACCCCACCAGTGGGCACTTTAGAGCCACACAGCAATAATATTATTTCTGTTCTGTGAACACGAGACTGTGGCGCTGGTTGTTAGTTGTGACCTCTGTGACCCCGTCTGATGGACAGCAGCTGCTGTAGAGGTCAGAGGTCACTAAACCTGAGGTTATTGCAGACCTTCTGAATCTGGAATTAGAGTTACTGTACTGGAAGTACAGCGCCTGGAGAGTGATTTCATCATATTAACTAAAATAATAATATATAATAATAAAACAATATTAATAATTTATTTCAATTTATAAAGCACTTTAATATTGTAATAAGCATTTAATAATTTTTGTATTATTATATTTTATTCTTAATAAAGTTTTAGTGAACTATTTTCATTATTAAAACTAAAAAAAATATATGTAAGATATGCAATGATAAGCACTGTATAAGTTGTAATATTTACTATTATTTAATTAATATTAATAGTTGTGTTATGTGAATAAAATGAAAACAGAAGTTTTACGTAATTTTAAATTTTTTCCAATAATTATTTATTTTTCAATTTATAAAGCTCTTTAAGATTTGCAATACTAAGGGTTACATCAATTTAAATATTAATAATAATTTATTATAACAACAATTATTATTTGTAAGTTTGTAAAGTTTTTATTTTATTAATTTTATTTTTAAATGTTTTTTTTTCTCCAATTTTTTTAAGGGTTTTAGATGCATGCTTATAAACTATTATTGTTGTAAATCTGCTAAATGTGGAACTGTATTGTTAAAGTAAAGAACTGTCCCACAGAGAGTGTGTATAGTGTGTGTATAGTGTGTGTATAGTGTGTGTATAGTGTGTGTAGTGTGTGTATAGTGTGTGTATAGTGTGTGTATAGTGTGTGTAGTGTGTGTATAGTGTGTGTATAGTGTGTGTAGTGTGTGTAGTGTGTGTATAGTGTGTGTGTAGTGTGTGTATAGTGTGTGTATAGTGTGTGTATAGTGTGTGTAGTGTGTGTATAGTGTGTGTATAGTGTGTGTATAGTGTGTGTAGTGTGTGTATAGTGTGTATAGTGTGTGTAGTGTATCTCTCTGTGGTCAGGCCAGATTACGCTGTGAGATTAATGAGTTGGGTCAAGTGTAATCTGGTTTAGATCTGGCCAGAGAACTGCAAACCTGCAGGATTACACCAGTGCACACACACACACACACACACACGGAGGACCGTCAGTTTTTTACGTCTACATGAATCCATTTGAAAACGGCGTTTTCGTTTAGAAGCGCTCTCCGTCCACACTAGCGTTCTCAGGCGCTTCAGTGTGGATGAGAAACTTCTATTCCCCGTACTGCGCATGAACCTCTCAAGAGCTCGCTGAGATGATACAGATGGAAAAAAATAAAAATAAAGTTATCGTTATTCTTCTCACAAGATCATTTTATTTAGCAAAATATCTCAGCATTCACTGCAGGTCGCACTCAGCCAGGGTGTGTGTGTTCTCCTACGCCGCGCTCGTGTTTCTCCGCAGGACCGCAGATGCGCGTGCGTCTGGCCTGGTGACATGAGGAGCAGAGGAACATATTTGAGCACCTGTGAAAGTGAACCGCACGTTACAGGCACAATACCAGTCAACATGAATATCTATTGGTACAACATGGATCACATGACTAAACTTACGTCATCGTTTTCAAATCCCTCCGGCTTCACAGTCCACACTACAACACAACAACACTTCAACTTTTACGTTTTCAAATGTATCCGCTTTGGAGAGCGTTTTCCCAAACAGAGAGAAAAATATACGCTTTCAAACGAAACGCATTAGTGTGGACATGACCTTAGACACTTAATGCACACATAAAGATGCATTATATTAGGGATGCACCGATACCGATACCAAGCTCATGTACTTGTAAAAATACCCCGATACCAAAGACCGATACCTCGCGTGACGTAACTGACAGAACGTTCCAGCAGACACGATGTCAGCCTCAGCACTGTGGAAATATTTCAAAATCAATGATGACGACCCACGCATGGCAATCTGCACGCTTCGTTCTGTTTTAATATCGAGAGGAGGTACAAAAGCCAGAACATATAATACAAGTAACTTGATAAAACATCTGAAATTGAAACAAAAGTGAGCACGGCGAATTTGCCACTAGCAGTAGCACTCGGCAAGCAACTTTGCAGCAAACCTTAGCAAGACGAGAGAAAACGTCAAAAGATACCCCAAGAGCAATACAAATAACAGAGATGCTTACCCAGTTCATTGTTCTTGACGATCAACCACTCTCAGTTGTTGATAATGTGGGTTTTCGTCGCCTTGTTAATGTCTTGGAGCCGAAATATGAGATTCCCAGTCGCCACTATGTCACAGAGGTCGTATTACCACAGATACACGACGACGTGAAAAAGCACATCACCAGCTTGTTGCATGACATAAAAGCGATTAGCTTTACCTCTGACTTATGGAGTTGTAGTGTAAATCCAGTGTCTCTCATCAGCTTAACAGCACAATGGATAGATGGCGATTTCAATCTACAACAAATCAAGCTCCATGCAAAACAATCCCGAGGCCCGCACACCGGTCAAGCGGCTTGGAAAATTTCCAAAAGTTCTGTAAATGTTGTGGTCCGTGACAATGCCAGAAACATGATAAAGGGCATGGAGGAGGCAGAGTTTCTAGTCCCCCGTGTGTGGCACATTCGCTGCCACGGAGGGTCTGCTATCACAGCGCAGCATTGCTGATAGATCCAGATACAGCTCGGTCAGCCCATTAAAGACTCGGTGGAATAGCACCTTCTATATGGTGCAGTCTCTGAGCAGAAACGGGCCATTGGTGTGTATGTGTCTGAAAACGAGCTCCCTGCAGCACCGACAGCAAACCAGTGGAATATTGTGGAGAAGATGCTAAATGTCTTGGCTCCCTTTGAAGAAACGACTCGTCAAGTGAGTTCTTCAGATGCTTTAGCCTCAGATGTAGTTCCTGCTGTTACTGTGCTACAGAGACTGCTATTGAAACATATGAGGACCAAGGTATCAAAACCATGAAGAGCACTTTGCTGCTTTACAGAAGCGCTTCTCCAACATTGAACAAAAGCCGCTTTACTGCATCGCAACGTTACTCGATCCACGGTA
>CM060634.1:32466936-32539436 GCA_030578275.1 Meda fulgida
CATCTGTCCATCATAAAAGTGCATCTATCCATCATAAAAGTGCATCTATCATCATAAAAGTACATCTGTCCATCATAAAAGTGCATCTGTCCGTCATAAAAGTGCATCTGTCCATCATAAAAGTGCATCTGTCCATCATCTGTCCATCATAAAAGTGCATCTGTCCATCATAAAAGTGCATCTATCCATCATAAAAGTGCATCTGTCCATCATAAAAGTGCATCCGTCTATGGATTTTTTATTACTGTGATATTTCCAAATCCGCTGATAAGGGTTGTGACCCGCAGGCGAGTCTTCGTCACGAGGACGGTGATGATGACGGAGTGCGGGACCGGCGGCGGTCTAGCGTCGGCACGGGAGAGAGGCGGGGCTTGGAGAGACGCCGCAGTCGCAGGCATTCATTGGGCAGGACAGGCCACGCCTCCCCGCTTAGCCCCGCCTCCCCACACCGCTCTCGGTGTAACGGACCCGAGCTCAACGAGAGGTGAGACACTCAACGCATCAGCACACATCTGAAGGCATCACATGTGAAACGAATCGGCAAATAATATAAAATTATGATAATTATACAAAATTTAAATTCTACAGTGCAGCATCATGTTAAAATGGATCAAACTCTATTTCTATGTCGAACATGACGTATCATTTCTGCAATGCGAAAAACGCAGACAGAATCCAGTCATAAACGGAATTTACTATATAGCGCAAAATTTACTTAACTTACATTTATTTACAGTAATTTATCAATTGACCATTTATGATGATGAAACGGAAAAAGTAAATCCAGAAAATTTTAAACAGAAAACACAGAATTTGGGGAAAATATTAAACATATTTCATAGGAACCTATTATTGTTACAATTGCATGAATTAATAAATTGTTAAAGTTTTATGAATTGAGTTGTTTAGGCATGATTTTTGATTTTTTTTTTAAATTAATTAAAAAAGGAATCCAATGAAATGTGAAGACAAGTGGAAAACATATTTCATAGAGCGGTACACTTGTTTACATTTTTATAAATCAATCAATTTATGAATTCAGATTTTTAGACAAAGTTCTTGATTTAATTTTGACTACAATTTAATAAAGCAGAATTTTGAAAAATGAAAACCGATTTCTGGAATAAATGAAGCGTACAGTAATTTTGGACGAAGTGTTTCATAGGCGAGTGTTAAAGGTCCCGTTCTTCATGTGTTTTTGAAGCTTTGATTGTGTGTACAGTGTGATATATAACGTGTTCATGTTTCGCGTGTAAAAAGAGTATTTTTCACTGATCTGTACACCGCTGTTTCACTGCCCAAAACACGCCCGATGACTTCCTTGTTCTGTGAAGTCCCTCCTTCAGAAACACGTACCGAGTTCTGATTGGGCCAGCGGTTCCTGTGTTGTGATTGGACAGCAGCTTAGAAAGGTCACGCCTCTTACCATACATTGGAGATGCATGCGCTGATTGTTATGGTAAAAATGTCAAACATATTACCGTATCACTCTGAGCCGGAGTCAGACCCGGAGAACATGAAGAGAGTCGAGTAGAACCTGTTCAAACGGGACTTGTGCAGGTGTTCCTCAGTGTGAGCTGTTTATTCAGTCGTCATACTTTTAATTGGTTAAATTGTAGTGTTAAATGTTACAAACCGTTCTAAAAGCTTGTGGTATACGGTTTTGTCCGTCTGGCGAATTAACGACGGCGTTGTTGAATTCATAAAATAAGTCCATTGTTTATTCCTACCTTAGTTACACGTGCACGAGTTTAGATTAGTAGTATGTGTGTTATAGGTGTGCATGTGGTAACTGAGACACAGTGCCCCGGGGGTTGAAGACATCTGCTGCACAGTAGCCGACAAACACAAACACACTCTACAAACACACACTCTACAAACACACACTCTACAAACACACACTCTACAAACACACTCTACAAACACTCACTCTACAAACACACACTCTACAAACACAACTCTCCCTCTTCTCCTTGGGAGCGCAACAAGGCCACGCCCCCTTTTGTGTATTCCTGTGGGCGGAGATTAGTCAAAAACTGTTCTAGCGACGTCATTAAACCGGAAGTAGTGGATGCAGTCCACCGGCCGTTCGCTGGAGGCTGTGAAAGGGGACTTCAGTTAAATAAACTATCTCGCTAGGCATTGAACTTTGAGCTTTATAATTTTACAGGTATTATTTTTGCTCTAACAGCAACATTACACACTAACTAAAGAATGGCGAAGAACGGGACCTTTAAGTGTAAGTGTGTCAGATCAGCGAGTTATGGAGCGGTTAGGGTGTTCCCTAGGAAGGGAGCGCTGTAGACAGCGGTGCAGTGCACTTGGGCTCAGAACACACATGATGTCAGCGTGTGACGGGATATTCTCAATGTGTTTTTGCTGCAGAGCTCATGTGACGCATGAATATCTCCCAGTGATGTAAGTCTTCATCAGACTCAGCTCTTTTGCCATTTTAATAGTTTCTCTGGATAAAGATTTATTCAAAAATATTTCTTAGAAGGACATTGTCTGCAGTTTTTGTGCTCTTTTTAAACTTTGATTGATGCAGAATTTTTTAGAGCCTTACCAGTGTAATATGGGAGATTTTATTTTATTTTATCATTATCACTATAAAAAAAGTTGAGCTAACTTCAAAAAAATAAGGCAACCTATCACACTCAAGTTTTTAAGTTAACTCAACTAATTCACTATAATTAAAGTCAACTTAAATGTTTTTGATCATCTGAGTAACTGGTAATCTTTTGAACTTACCTTGTGATTGGTTGCCTTATTTTTTCAAGTTGGCTCAACTAGTTTTTTTAGTTGCCTTGACAAGAATTATTAAGTTCAAAGCTACTGTTACTCAATAGATGAACAAGAATATTTAAGTTGACTTTACTTGAAGCCAACTAACTTTTTTATACAGTTATTATATTATGTATTTTTTGCATATGTTTATTTACATATATATCTTTAGTATATTTATTGTTTTATTTATAATCAGTATTTTATTACCAGTATTATTTATTATTTACTTGTATAATATTTTATACTATATTGTTATTTTATATTGTGTCTTTATTATTATATTATTGTTATAAATATTATGTTTATTATGTTGTTATTCATATTATCAGTATTATTATATTATCATTATTATGTATTATTTACATTCATTTATTTGTGCTCGTTTTAAAGTGTGATGAGGGATTTTTTGAGCGTGAAATATATATATTTTATTAATGTGTGTGTCTGGCTCATGAACATGTTGTTTGTAGGTCTAGTATCTGAACTGCTGTGGTTATGATCAATAACTAACACAAACTGATCACATGCACATCACATGTGTTCTTCACTGGTCATGTGACGCATTCAGCTCACCTCAGATCAGTCTTGGTTACTAGTTTCATAGATTGTATTAGTGTTTACGATTATCAGACTCGTGTCACGTGTGTATTGCACCTTGAGCTGCAGTGATGATGATGTCACAAGCATGCACAGATGCGCTCGCTGCCTCATCCTCTCTTCCCTTCTGCTTGTGTTATTCGTGACGCTCTCTTTCTGCCCGGCTGCAGAAAAGAGGAGGATGAGGAGGACAGTGCCGTCACAGAGTCAGGCTCAGATGATGATGATGAGGGGGGGGGGGGCGAACCCCTCTAGGCTCAGTGTCGTCAGGTATTTCAGTGGGCCGTGTTGGTTCTGGAGATTTCACACACTCTCTGAGTGTCTTCCCCTTACACACACTCTCTGTGTCTCACACTAATGCTGTCAGAGCAACACCACGACCTCCGTTAGGAGCCCTGAACGACTAGCTGAACTTACACGTCTATTATTTCTCACGTCATATATGCAGTTTTAGTGATTTATGTCTTGTACATTACCTCATATAACCAAGAGTACAACTGGTCAGATTTAGTTTAGTCTATCGTTGTGTTTTCAGACTAATTACCCTGCGGTTATACTGTATTATATGTGAATATATTAGATCTGTCAGCATTATTTATTATATATTATATTATATTATTTGCATTACATTATTATTATTACATTGTATCATTTAATATATTATCAGTATTATATATTTTTTGCATAAATATGTATTATTTGTAAAATGAATAACTAACACACACATATATATATATAAAATTATATTATATATATATATATATATATATATGTATTATATAATATTTATTATATTACTATTTGATATATTATCAGTATTATGAAAAATTTACATACTTTTATTTAAATATTTGATCAGTATTATGTATTATTTACATACATGTGTTTATATATATAAATGATTAGATTATTATTTTATATATGATCAGTGATATTTACCTGATTGACTAACACAGAAGGCTTTTAATCAGATATTATTAACGTGTTTGTGGTGAGGTTGGATGTCTTTAACACAGTTTCCTGGAGCCAGTATATATAACCGTTATAAAGCACTAGTCACTGTGTTTTACCCATGATGCTCGTGTTCAGCGGCGCCGACAGTAGATCAGAGCACTGTGACAAACACACACCTGAGGAGGAGGAGAGGAAGGCCACGCCCCCTCCTGACTCCGCCCAGCCGTCTCTCCTGGCCAATCTGCTCGCGCGCCGCAAGTCCACCGTCAGCGTGCCACCATCCAATCAGATCAGCCCTCCGCTGCGAGGCTCCGCCCACCTGCCGTACCTGCCACACTCGCCGTTCTTCCTCTTCTCCTACGATGTGGAGGAGAAACCAGAGGAGAACAGCAGGTAGACCTTCAGCCATGTGTCCCATGATGCAACAGTCTAACCACGTCACCTCCTTCTGCACCTACGCACGCGTGTCTCTGAGCCAATCAGAGCGAGTTCTCACAGATTCACCAACTCTTCCTCCTCTGCCTGACACTCACTGCACTGCAGTAACATCATGCTCTTCCTCAGTGTTTCCAGCACAAACAAGAGACATTTACTGGAGCAAAATGAGTGAAGAAATTAAGTCTTGTTTTATGAAAAGTGAGTTTAAGCTTAAAAATCTCTGCCAGTATTTAAAAAAAAAAAAAAAAAAATGCACTTGTTTCCGCTTTGAATTAAGGTTGTTTTTCTGACTCCACTGACAGTTCTTGTTTTAAGCACAAATCACTTCGTTTTAAGCAGATTCTCAGTAAACGACGTAATATCTTCAGTCGTTTTGCTTCTAATGTAAATGCATCTTGATTTCAGAATGTTTAGATTTGTGTGCTGGAAAACGAGATGAAATAACTGAGAAAGAGTGTGATTCTGCTCTTGTGTTTCACTTGTGTTTCGCATTAGGGCAGCGAGAGGGTTGTGAATGTCGTCCAGCGCACCTTTGACGGCGTTTATGAGCTCTAATGACTTCATCTGTGTGTCTCTCTCAGGTCATCTTCTGCCGTGAGTTCTCCATCTACACCTGCAAAACAGCCGAATGAACGGTGAGTTCACACACACACACACACACACACACACACACACACACACACACACACACACACACACACACACTCTGAAGCTCAAATGATTGACATTGAAATATTCCCTCAATTTAAAATAATTGAGTGTTCCTCAGAGGGTCCAAGACCTCAGGACTGTTGTCACACTTAAACCACAAATGCACAAACAAATGTAATGGATTCGAGGAGTTTTGTGGTTGAAATGTAAAAAAGTAACAAATGCTTTTCTCACGGGTCACTCTGACGTCCTTAGGAATGACTGGAAAGTGGGGAATGCTTCAGTGCACATAAAAACATACAAATGCTAAAACTTTACCAAAAAAGTATTGTATAATGTGTACATGTGTATCTGAACTCACACTGACGGATGCCTTTAGGACCCAGGAGGAACAGCCTAATTTACTCCATATAGATGAGATACAGTATAAGAACATCTGGGTGTCGTGAAAATTTCCTCTTATATTAGTGTCATCTTTATAATTTGTGTCATCTTATATTAGTTCGTCTTCTCATTAGTATCATCTTATATAGTGTCATCTTATATTAGTGTCATCTTTATTAGTGTTCATCTTCTATTAGTATCATCTTATATTAGTGTATCATTTATTTTTATTTGTGTCATCTTATATTAGTGTCATCTTATATTATTCATCTATTAATAGTGTCATCTTATATTAGTGTCATCTTATAATTAGGGTCATCTTATATTAGTGTCCATTTATTTAGTGTCATCTTAATTAGTGTATCATATATTAGGTTAATTCTTATATTAGTTCATCTTATATTAGTGTCATCTTATATTAGTTATCTTAGATTAGTGTCATCTTATATTAGTGTCATCTTATATTAGGTGTCATTCTTATAATAGTTCATCTTATATAGTGTCATCTTATATTAGGTCATCTTATATTAGTGTCATCTTAGATTTGTTCATCTTATTATTAGTGTCATCTTAATTAGTGTCATCTTATTTAGTTGTATTTATATAGATGTCATCGTATATTCGGTCTCTTATATTAGTTCTTCTTATATTAGTGTCATCTTATTTTAGTGTCATCTTATATTAGTGTCATCTTATATTAGTTCATTTATATTAGTGTTCTAATATTTAGTGTCATCTATTATAGTTCTCTTTTATTAGTTCATGTATATTAGTGTCATCTATATTAGTGTCATTTTATTATGTCATCTTATATTAGTTCATCTTATATTAGTTCATCTTATATTAGTGTTCATCTTATATGTAGGTGTCATCTTCTAATTAGTGTATCTTAATATTAGTTCATATTATATTTAGTGTCATCGTATATTGTGTAAATCTTATATTAGTGTCATCTTATATTAGTGTCATCTATATTAGTTCTTCTTATATTAGTTTATCTTATATTAGTGTATTCTTATATTAGTGTCATCTTATATTAGGAGTCTTCTTATATAGTGTCATCTTATATTGTGTCATCTTATACTTAGTTCATCTTATATTAGTTATCTTATAGTTCATCTTATATTAGTGTCATATTATATAGTTCATCTTATATTAGTTCATCTTATATTAGTGTCATCTGATATTAGTGTCATCTTATTATTAGTGTCATCTTATATTAGTTCTTCTTATATTAGTGTATCTTATATTAGTTCATCTTATTATTAGTGTCACCTTATATTAGTGTCATTCTTATATTAGGTGTCATTCTTATATTTGCTGTCATTTATATTAGTTCATTTTATATAAGTTCATCTTATAGTAGTTCATTTATATTAGTGTCATCTTTATATTAGTTCATCTTATATTAGTTTTCAATTTTTTTTTTTTTTTTTCTTATATTAGGTCATCTTATATTAGTGATCATCTTATTTTAGTATCATCTTTTATTAGTATCATCTTATAATTAGTGTCATCTTATATTTGTGTATCTTATATTAGTGTAATATTAGTGTCATTCATTATATTAGTTCATCTTATATTAGTGCATCTTATTTAGTGTCATTCTTATATTAGTGTATCCTTATCATTTAGGTGTCATCTTATGTTAGTTCAATCTTATATTTGTGTCATCTTAAATTAGTTCATCTTATATTGTTTCTTTCTTATATTTGTGTCATCTTATATTAGTGTTCATCTTATATTAGTTCATCTTATATAGTTGTCATCTTATATTAGTGTAATCTTATATTAGTGTCTTCTTATATTAGTTCATTTATTTTAGTATCATCTTATTTTAGTGTCATTTATATTAGTGTCATCTTATATTAGTGTCATCTTATATTAAGTGTCATCTTATATTAGTATCATTTATATTAGTGTATCTTATATTAGGTAATACTAGTGTATCTTTATTAGTGTCATCTTATATTAGTTGTCATCATATATTAGTATCATCTTATAATATGGTCTTCTTATATTAGTGTCATCTTATATTAGTATCATCTTATATATGTCATCTTATATTAGTGTATCATTAGTGTCTCTTATATTAGTGTATCTTATTTTGTGTCTTCTTATATGTAGTGTCTACTTATATTAGTGTAATATTAGTGTCATCTTATATTAGTGTCATCTTATATTTGTGTCATTTATATTAGTGTCATCTTATATTAGTGTCATCTTATATTAGTGTAATTTTACTGTCATCTTATATTAGTGTCATCTTATATTAGTGTAATATTTAGTGTCATCTTATATTAGCTGTCATCTTATATTAGTGTCTCTATATTAGTGTTCATCTTATATTAGTATCATCTTATATTAGTGTCATCTTATATTAGTGTTAATATTAGTGTCATCTTATTATTAGTGTCATCTTATATTAGTGTCATCTTTATATTAGTGTCATCTTTTTTTAGTATCATCTTATTTTGTGTCATCTTATATTAGTGTCATCTTATATTAGTATCATCTTATATTAGTGTCCATTCTTATTTTGTGTCATCTTATTTTAGTTGTAATATTATGTCATCTTATTATTAGGTCATTCTTTATTAGTGTCATCTTATAATAGTGTCATCTTATATTTGTTGTCATCTTTATTAGTATATCGTATATTATGTCATCTTTTATTAGTGTCATCTTATATTAGTGAATATTAGTGTTCAATTCTTATATTAGAGTCATAATATATTAGTATATCTTATATAGTGTCATCTTATATTAGTGTCCATCTCTATATAGTGTCATCTTCTATTAGTTCATCTTTTATTAGTGTCATTTATATTAGTATCATCTTATATTAGTGTCTTCTTATATTAGGTAATATTAGTGTCATCTTTTATTAGTGTTCTCTTATATTAGTGTCATCTTATATTATATTAGTTCATTTATATTAGTTATTATATTAGGTGTATCTTAATTAGTATCATCTTATATTAGTGTCATCTTATATTAGTGTAATATTAGTGTCATCTTATATTAGTGTCATCTTATATTGTTGTTCATCTTATATTTAGTGTCATCTTTATATTAGTGTATTATTAGTGTCTTCTTATATTAGTGTATCTTATATTAGTGTCATCTTTTATTTGTGTCATTTTATATTAGTATCATCTTATATTAGGTCATTTTATATTAGTGTCATCTTTATTAGTATCATCCTTTATTAGTGTCATCTTATATTAGTGTCATCTTATATTAGTGTAATATTAGTGTCATCTTATATTAGTGTCATCTTATATTAGTGTCATCTTATATTAGTGTACTTCTAATATTAGTGTCATATTTTATTAGTATCATCTTATAATTAGTGTCATCTTATATTAGTTCATTTTATTTGTGTAATATTAGTGGCTTCTTATATTAGTGTTCATCGTATATTAGTCTCATCTTATATAGTGTCATTCTTTTATTAGTAGCATTCTTATATTAGTGTCAGCTTATATTAGTTCATCTTATATTAGTGGTCATCTTATAATTAGTATCATCTTTATATTAGGTGTCATCTTATATTAGTGTAATATTTGTGTAATCTTATATTTTTTTTGTTTTAGTGTCATCTTATATTAAGTGTCATCTTATATTTATTAGTCATCTTTTATTAGTTCATCTTATATTTAGTGTTCATTTATATTAGTATCCATCTTATATTAGGCTGTAATCTTCTATTAGTGTAATATTAGTGTATCTTATAATTTAGTGTCATCTTTAATTAGTGTCATCTTATATTTGTCATCATTATATTAGTGTCATCTTATATTCGTGTATCTTATATTAGTGTCATCTTAGATTAGTTCTTCCTTTTATTTGTGTCATCTTAATATTAGTTCATTTTATATTAGTGTCATCTTATTATTAGTTCATTCTTATATTAGTGTCATTTATATTAGTTATCTTATATTAGTTAATCTTATATTAGGTCATCTTCTATTAGTGTCATCGCTATAATTAGTGTCATCTTTTATTAGTGTCATCTTATATTAGTTCATCTTATTTTATATTAGTTAATCTTATATTAGTGTCATCTTATATTAGTGTCATCTTATAATAGTGTCATCTTATATTAGTGTCACTTATTTAGTTCATCTTATATTAGTGTCATCTTATTTTAGTTCATCTTATATTAGTGTATCTTATATTGTTCATCTGTATATTAGTGTCATCTATATTAGTTATCTTATATTAGTGTATCTTATATTGTGTCATCTTATATTAGGTTCATCTATTTAGTGTCATCTTATTTTTGTGTCATTTATATTAGTGCATCTTATATTGGCCTCTTTATACTTAGTGTCATCTTATATTAGTTCATCTTATATTAGTTCATCTTATATTAGTGTCATCTTATCTTAGTTCATCCTTTATTAGTGTCTTCTTTATTAGTGTCATCTTTATATTAGTTCATCTTATATTAGTGTCATCCTTTTTAGTATCATCTTTTATTAGTGTCATCTTATATTTGTGTCATCTATTTTAGTTTTCATCTTATATAGTGTCATCATATATTAGTGTCATCTTCTATAATTGTTTCATCTTATATTAGTGTCATCTTATATTAGTGTCATCTTATATTAGTGTCATCTTATATTAGTGAGATATTTAGAGCTGAATTAAAGGGATATTTTGAATTTAATTTGAAAGATGTGGTGAATTTTGCTTAAATTACTATTTATTTATTATGTTTGATCAAATCTATTAAATTTAAGGTAAAATAAAATTAAAAATGAACAAAAAAATTGCATTAAAAAATAGAAATATTTGATCAAAATGAAATAAAGAAGCTTTCTGACAAGAAAGTATAATTTTAGGGCTTAGGAAGATATGTTACTATGTGTGAGGGATGAAATGATGGGGGTTAACATCTCCAAGTACATATTTTAGCTCGAGTAGTGAACACTGGAAGTGTGTGTGTGTGTGTTACTCTGTGTTGGTGTTGTGTGTGGTGTGTGTCTCTGTGTGTGTGTGGTCTCTGTGTGTGTGTGTGTAATGTGTGGCTTGTGTGTGTGTGTCTGTCTCTGTGTGTGTGTGTGTGTGTGTTGTGTGTTCTGTGTGTGTGTGTTGTGTGTGTGTGTCCTCTGTGTGTGTGTGTCTGTGTGGTGTCTCTGTGTGTGTTGTGTCTGTCTGTGTTGTGTGTGTGTGTGTCTCTGTGTGTGTGTGTGTGTTGTCTCTGTGTGTGTGTGTAGTGTGTGTGTGTGTTTGGTGTGTGTGTGTGTCAGGCATGCTCTCGGAGGCCTCCTCTCCTCCTCGTACCGGCAGCATACGGAGTTCTCTGGCAGCGGAGTGAGAGAGACGTCGGGGTCGAGCGATAGGAAGCGACTGCAGAGGATCGGAGAGAGAGGGCGCAATCGACACAGGTTTCACAACCCAACATTCTCTCCACTCACTTATACACAACTATACCATACAGATAACTGTTGTTCTCGTGTGTGTGTGTGTGTGTGTGTGTGTGGGTGTGAGCAGTCGGGTTATGTGTTCCTAACATGGAGGAGGCCCGACACGCTCGAGGGAGAGGTGGTTTATTCACCGACTAGCTGAATATTCATTCTTAGTGATTATGGATGACTTGGAGGAGTGTGTGTGTGTGTGTGGTGTGTGTGTGAGTGTGTGTGTGTGTGTGTGTGTGTGTGTGTGTGTGTGTGTGTGTGTGTTTGTGTGTGTGTGCGTGTGTGTGTGTGTGTGTGTGTGAGGAGGGAAGGGTTGGTGCCTGATTTCACTTCTGAACTGGTTTTAGACTGATTTCCCTCCTCAACCTTTTTTAACTCACTTTTCCTCAAATCCAAACTCATTTTCCTCCTCCCTCTCGCTCCCAAACATTCCCCTCCTGTTTGACCGAAAACACGAGCATGGAGAATGTTTCTCTGACGGATGTGTGTGTGTGTGTGTGTGTGTGTGTGTATGTGTGTTTTCGGTTTAAGTAGGGGAGCGACTGGCCACTGAGGGGAGTTCGAAGAGATCGGCACTGCGTTCGGCACTCGAGGTTCAGCTCACTCTGAGCTTGAACTGACACCTGTCTGTAGTCCCGCAGTGCCAGCCCACCTTGTTGACTTCTATGGACGAGGCAGGGACACGCCCCTGAACCAGGTAAATCCACTGACATGATAATCTGAGTTAATTCATGAGAGTGACGCGAGCGGGAATATCGAGTCTGTTGTACGTTGGTCATCAATAAAATAGATTTATTCTAGGTGATTTAATCCCTAGAAGAGAGTTTGGATTCACGTCAAGCGTTAGAAGCAGGAAGTGTGTATGCGGGACAGAGTCGGGTGTGTGTGTGTGTGTGTGTGTGTGCGTTAGTGTGTGTGTGTGAGATGTGTGTGTGTGTGTGTGTGTGTGTGTGTGTTGGGGAGTTATTGTGTGTGTGTGTCTCTGTGTGGGAGTGGTGAGTGAGTTTGGATTCACGTCAAGCGTAAGACGCATGAACGTGGTATGCGGACATGAAGAGTGTGTGTGTGTGTGTGTGAGTGAGTAGTTCAGTGTGTGTGTGTGTGTGTGTGTGTGTGAGTGTGTGAGTGTGTGTGTTGTGTTTGTGTGAGTTTATGTGTGTGTGTGTCTTGTGTGTGAAGTGTGTGAGTGAGTGTGTGTGAGTGTGTGGAGTGTGTGTGTTGATGGTTGTTTTTCAGGTGTTTTTCTGTGTCTGCATCTGACTGATGTGTTTCACAGTGACATGGCTTTTGCACATGTTCAACAGCAAACGATGACTCATGTGTCACGCGTTACTGTGTAGAAAACTGTTTTTCAGAATCATTTGTGTTTTCTTGAGTTTATATCACATTTTTATATCAAGTATGGTGGAAGAAATAAATTAATTTTTCTGTTATTATTATTTTACTTAAAAACTTTTTAGTGGGGCAAGGATTATATATATATAATATAAAGTATAAGTATAGTTTGTTTAGTGAAGTACAGCAGCAGACTCGTGTAATGGAGGAGGGTGATGGCTCACGTGAGAGAAACATGTTGGAAAAAGCAAAGAGAATAACAATACTGTTCTGAAGTCAGTGTGTCTGTGTTTTAACTGGTTTAAAAAGGACTCAGTCATGAGCACAGATAATGTAACCTCTCTATCACCTCTAACACACACACACACACACATCACTCATACACACACTCATGCTCACACACTCCTCTCTTTCACACACTGTGTGTGTGTGTGTTTGGTCGGGCGTTGACAACACAGGTGTGTTTCTGTTGCATATCCGGGTACAAGGGCCGTACAGTCTGAAGGAGCTTAGAATGACAGAGATGATGAAGTCACACTGAAACTCATTAAAACACTCACCAATCAAAGGATGTGGAGAATTATGATGGGTTCAAAGAGTTCTTTCTGTTCACATGGTGCGTTTATTTGATCAAAAAATACAGTAAAAACTGGAAATATTATTGTAATGTAAATACATGTGAATGTGAATATCTAGTAAAGTGTAAATTTTTTCCTGTGATCAAAGCTGAGTTTCGCATAATTCTCCAGTCTTCAGTGTCAACATGATCTTCAGAAACAGGAGAATTTGAGGATCTTCAGCAGTTTTTACTGTATGTTTGTATCTATAAATGCAGCCTTGTCGAGCAGAAGACCATTTTTATTTTTATAAGCAATCTTAATTATCCCAAAACGTTGACATAGTGTACATACTATATATTGCAGCCGTGTGTGTGTGTGTGTGTGTGTGTTATCTAACTCAGCAGATTTTTATTCTCGACTACCTTATCCACAGAACCAATGGAGCTAGAACGGATGTGATTGCGAGTCTAGAAACGGCGCGAGAAAGCAAACAGAACCCAGAGAAGAAGTGGAGGAGAGAAGTGCTAGAACAGGAAAGTGGGCTGAGCGGCAACAGGTTGAGAGGAAGGGGGAGGGGTCTCCGAACAGGAGGTTGGGCGGGGCCAACGAGCAGGTTGAGGAGGGGACTGGAAGGGGAGTGGGAGTCTGATCGGGGAAAAAAAAAAGCTCCTGTGGAGCGGCGGAGGGACAGTGGGATCTTGAGCGATAATGCAAACGACAGACGAGGACGTGACGAGGTAGGATAAACTGCTCTGCCTCCTGCATCTTTCAGACAGCAGCAACATGGAGGGAGAGAATGATCGGCTCAGTGCAGGGGCGGGGGGAGTCAGGTGATGCCTGCACACATACTCATATCAAAATATTACTATTTATAAATAGGAAATATTTTTAATACTGATTTTCATTTTATGTGTGACATGATGCATATGTGTACTTCCATTAATAACTGACTGTAAGTAGTGACACATTTTATTGCTGCCATCTAAAATGATTAAAAAAATAATATTTAAATTAAAATATGATTACCGTAAATATAATATAAAATAAATATTTAAATGTACAATAATTTGTGATATGTAATTAAAAAAAATGAACATATGTAAATTAAGTTCATTATTTATATAATAGTATATATACGGTATATATATATATATATATATATAGACAACACACCACAATTTTAATATATTACATAAAAATATTGTCAAAAAAAAAAAAATATTTAGAATGCTAAACTATATAAAACATTGACTTTTTTCAGTTTCTACGTGATTTTGTGTTAAAATGCAGCTTAGGCCTGTTTACCCGAGAACGCTCGCGGGTGAAAAAACGTAAATATTTTATCGGTGCTTTCGTTTACACGGGACGGCGTTTTGGGGGCTTAAAAAACACAAAAAAGTGAAACCCCCGCAGAGTGGAATCTTAAAAACGCTCCACCGTCGCGTCCCGATCTAAAGGGTAAAACGACAAATCTGCTCTCGGTGGCTTCGTCGCGTACGCGTTACGTCACAGGCATGCTGCAGTTAAAATAACAACCAACATGTCGGATTATTTCCATACGGCGGACCTTCAGTTGCCCACGCAGCTTGTAACATCAAGAGTGTTTTCAGCGTTGTACAGAATTTCTCAGATATTGGTGTTGTTGTGTGTCAGTGCTTTACTCGACACCATAGGCTGGAGTGCATACTACATCAGAATTCCACACACTTTTGTGTCCCCATATGGTCCCCATCGTCTAAAACGCAGAATAAAAAGGATGAGCAACGCCACTTTCGCGGTTTCTCTTCAGATCGTTTCCGTTTAAAATAGCCTTAATGTATATTTTTAAACGCTAAAATTGTGAGCAGCGCACTTTATTGGTGTGAAACATGATCAAGGGAACAGAAATATCGTATATTGGGTATGTTTGTGTGTGTGTGTGCGTCTATGCAGGTCAGTTGTCTCAGAGCGAGCGGAGGGGGGGGGGGGGGGACTAGAATGATCAGCGAAACAAGATCTCGACAGACTCAAACTCTTCAAGTGGGAATGCTCTACTCGCAGAGCAAAAAAGCCCTCGGTGGTAAGACGAGGACGAAGTGCGAGACGGAAGAGAGAAAGAGCAGGAGGATCCGTTAGCTGGTCAACGCAGGACGAGAGCGTTAGCACGACTGGCAAGGAGACCAGCGAGCCGAGAGCCAGAGCAACGTAGAAGCGTCTCGCCGAGCGCCTACGGAGAGCTGGTGAAGGGTCTCACTTTCCACCAGTTGAAACGCAGGATCCTCCTACTGGAAGAAGGAGTCGGACTGCATATGGACCAGCTGATGGCGAGTCCACGAGACCGCGCATCGGAGACTTCGTCTTCACCGACCCTCAGAGGACGTGGACGATAGGACGTCCTGGGACTCGGGGAGTTTTGATGAAGCTCGGGAGATGTGCTGGCTCCGCCCCCTCCTACGCCCTGCCCTTTAACCTCCCGGCTCCGCCCCCAATGTTCGCCTGCCAGCCCGCCCCTCCCATATTTGCATCCGCGTGCCTCCGCCCACTCCCGGTTTCTCCGGCCAGGCTCGCCCCTCCTCAGCAGGAGGGGGCATATACGCCGCTCTTTCCAGAAGGAAGATGGAGACCTGCCGGCTGTTCTGGAGTGAAGTGGGCCGCCGACTGGATCCCCGAAACCACAGGCGGAGCAAAGGTCGTTCTTGAGTCCCGACTGGTACCGGTCAAATCGGACACCGCTTAAACTCGAGCTTCTGTGCGAGAGCAAATCCAAGGAGATGCCTGCGGCTAAGGTGTGGGTGTGTGTGTTGTGTGTGAGAGAGGAGTGTGTGTGTGTGTGTGGGTGTGTTGTGTGGAAAGGAGGTGTGTGTGTGAGAGAGTGTGGACCCAATTAATTACTGTGAGAATTTCATATTTAAATTTGTAAAATATTTAGTTTTCTTACTTTATTTACTGTATTGTTAGTTGGAGTTAGGGGTATTTTTAGTCATTTATATTTTAGCAAATAATTTATTTTTATTAATTTTCTTTTATTTCAGTTTTTAACCTCAGATTTATTTATTTATTTTTGACAATTTATTCAATATAATCAATTTTAATTTATATTTATTATTTTAAAAATGTTTTTTTAATCTAATTATCTAATTAATTTTTTAGCTAAATTCTAACTTATGTTTTATTTTTTTTTACCAAATGTTTGTTTTAATTTAATTCATTTTTTTTCTTACAAAAATTTATATTATTTAATCAATGTATTTTTAATATCATTTATTAATTTAATTCTTTTTTACTTTCAAAAATAAATTAATAATACAATTTTTACTTTTATATTGAACCAAGTTTGAAAAAAATATTTTTCTTTTAATCAGTGTATTTTAATTAATTTATTCTTATTTTTTGAAATCAAATTGTATTTATGTAAATCCATTTTTGATTGCGAATCAAATTCTTTTTGTGAGTTGATTCTCTCCTTTGAACCCCCTGGGGCAGTGGTCTGTCGGCCTGTCATTGGTGGAAGCTGTAAGATAGGTGATTGTGGGGTGTGTTGCCAGAAAGCGGCAGCAGATAAGGGAAGCGGCAGGAGAATTACTCGTTCTGGATTCCAAACGCTGCATCTACATCATACATCGGCCTGACGGTCTCCCCTCCGCCGCGCACCATCAAAAACCGCCATCGTTGTACTTCGACGTGTACGCGCTCAAACAAAAGAGGGCATTCGAGGTGCAGGATTGCACACTTTTCCAGACACTGTAACATTTTGAGTGTAATCACAATATTTTGTATGTAACGTATCTAAATTAATGTGATTATAAATGGGTTATGTAGATTTTTAGATGTTATATTCTGAATGTAACCAATATTTGAATGTTAGTTTCGTAGGCATTTTGTGTGTGACAGTATATTTGCAATGTTACTTTTTTGGTTTATTTATGGATGTGACACTGTGCTGTATGATTATCAGTTGTATGTGTTTATGTTAGATTTGGAACAGTCTTTGTGAATTATATATTATTGTGTTATATATTAGTGTGTCTGGTACAGTAATGTTGGTACAATTAGGTTGTTTGGTACAATTTGGGTGGTGGTGTTAGTGGGGTTCTGGTGTGTGTGACTGTTGTTGGATGTTAGGTTACAATGCGGTGGGTTGTTTTAGGTGTGGGAGGTGGGGATTATTGGGTCTGGGCGCTGTGTTTTCATTGTGGGGGGGGGGATTTGCATGGGTTAGCTTGGTTAGGTCTGGAGTTGCGAGCGCCCCCCGGGGAGCGCGCAAAGAGCGGAGAGAGAACGCGAGAAAGAGAGCAGAGAGAAAGAGCGACTCCTGGGAAAGAGCGAGAGCGAATGATCGAGCGAGAGAGACAAGCGAGAGCGAGAGCGAAGAGAGCGAGCGAAGAGAAAAAGGGAGAGAGAGAAAGCGGGGCGCGAGAACGAGAGACAGGGAGAAAGAGAGAGTGCGCGGAGAGGAGCGCGCCGCGCGCGACCGCGAGAGCAAGAGAGCAAGAGAGGCGCGCGCCAGCGAGAAAGCAGAGAAAGAGAAAGAGAGAAATGAGAGAGACAAGAGAGAAAGAGAGCGAAAAGCGAGAGAGCGAAACGAGAGAGAGAGAGGGAGAGCGCCAGAGCGAGCAACGCGAGAGCCCGATGAGTCGCGAGAGAGACGCAGCAGAGAGCGAGAGCGAAGCCCCCTCTCGCTCTCTACCCTCTCTCTCCCACTCTCCTCCTCTCTCTCTATCTCTCTCTCTCTCACTCTTCTCCTCTAACACATATCTACACACACCACCAAAACCCAAACAAACATAAAACAACAAAAACCAAAAAACAACAAACACAAAACAACACAAAAAAACAAAACAAAAAAAAAAAAAACAAACACAAAAACAACAAACAACAAAAAACACAACACAACAAAAAAAAACAACAAACACACAAAACAACAAAAAAAACACACAAACACACAAAACAACCCACACAACAAAACAACACACAAACACAAAAAATACAAAAAAACCCAAACAACAAAAACACCACACAAACAAACCAAACACACCAACCCAAAACACAAAAAACAACAAAAAAAACAAAACACACACAAAACAAACACAAACACACAACCACAACAACACAACACAACACCCACACACAACAAACAACCCAACACACCACACACACCACAACAAACAAAAAACACACCACCAAAACACACACACACAAAAACACACACAAACACACAACACACACAAACAAAAAAAAAACAACAAAAACCACAAAAAAAAACCACAAAAAAAAAAACACAAAAAACACACAACAACAACCACAAAACAACACAAACACAAACAAAAACCAAAAAACACAACACAAACAAAACCAAAACAACCAACAAACACCAAACAACAACCACAAAAAAACACAACAACAAAAAAAAAAACCCAACAAAAAAAAACACAACAACCACAACAACAAACAACAACACCAACAAAAAAACAACACAAACACCAAACCAAAAACAACAACAACTAACACAACCCAAAACAACCACAACACAAAAAAACCCACAACACACAACAACCCCAACACAACAACCAAAACACACACAAAAAAACACCAAACACCAACACACCACACACACAAAAAACCAAAAAATAAAACAAAAACCCAACACCAACAAAACACACAACACCCAAAAAAACAAAAACACAACAAACAACAAACAACAACACAAAACAACCCCAAAACAAACACACCACAAACCCAAACAACACACACAACACACACACAAAACACAACAACGCAAAAAAACAAACAACACAAACAAAAACTCACACACACACAAACCAAACACAACCAAAAACAACAACACAACACCAAAACCAAACACACACACCACACAAAACACACAACCCAAACACCAATCACACACACACCCAAAAAAAAAAACAACACCAAAACACAAACAAATACACACAACACACAACAAAACACAAACAAAACACACCACAACCCACAACAAAAAAAAAAAACAAAACAAACCACAAAACCAAAACACACAACAAAAACAACAACACAACACACACACACACAACCTCACAAAAACACAACCACACACACTCAACCCACACAACCAACAAACACCACAACCACAAACAAAACAACAACACAAAAAAACAAACCCAAAAAAACACAAACACACACCCAACACAACAACCCAACAACACACCCAACAACAACCTCACACACACAACCAACACAAAAACACAAAAACCAAAAAAAAACCCACCCACACAACCAACCCTCTAAAAAACACACACCACAACAACAACACACAACACACACACCACACACAAAACAACACCACAACACCACACACACACAAACAACCCACACTCCCACCACACTACACACTCCCTCACACAACACCCCAACCACACACAAACCAAACCAACCAACCACACAACCAAACCAAACCAAACAAACACACACAACCCAAACAACACAACAAAACACACCATCAACAACACTACACAACAAACCACACACACTCAAAACACACACACAAACTACACACACACAACCACACAAACACACAAAAAACCACACACCAAAACCAACACACAAACCACACAAACATCACACCAACACCACAACTCCTCTCACCAACTCACCCCACCAACATCATCTCCACACACTCACACCTAACACAACACCACATACACACACACACTCTCTCATACCCCTACAACACAAACACTCACACCACACACACACAACACACAAACTACTCTACTCACTCCACACACCATCTCCCTCAACACTCTCCCTACACTACCTCACACTACACTCATCCATTCAAACCTCATCTCTCTCTACTCTACTCTCCCTTACACCATCTCACTCTCCTCTCACATAATCACTCTCTCACTCATACTCTCACCCTCTCTCTTCCCTCTCATCTCTCTCTCTCCTCTCTCCCTTCCTCTCCCTCTCCTTACTCTCTCCCTCTCTCTCCTCTCTTCCTCTCTCTCTCTCTCCCTCTCTCTTCTCTCCCATCACTTCATCCCTCTACTCTTCCTCTCTACTCCTCTTCCTCTTCTCTCTCTCTCTCTCTCTCCTCTCTCTCCCTCTCTCTCTTCTTTCTTTCTCTTCTCTCTCTACCCTCTCCTCTTCCCTTCACTCCCTCTTCCTCTCTCTCTCTTCTCTCTCTCCCTTCTCTTCCCTCTCTCCCTCTCTCCCTCTCTCTCTCTCTCTCTCTCCCTCTCTCCCTCTCTCCTTCTCTCTCTTCCTCTCTCTCTCTCTCCTCTCTCTCTCTCCTCTCTCTCCCCTCTCTCTCTCTCTCCTCTCTCTCTCCTCTCTCTCTCTCCTCTCCTTCTCTCTCCCTCTCTCTTCTCCCTCATCTCTCTCTCCCTCTCTCTCTCTCCCTCTCCTCTCTCTCTCTCTCTCCCTTCTCTCCTCCTCTCTGCCTCTCTCTCTTCTCTCCCTCTCTCCTCTCTCTCCCTCCTCTCTCTCCTCTTCCTCTTCTCTCTTCTCCTTTCTCTCTCTCCCTCTCGCTCTCTCTCTCTCTCCCTTCTTCCCTCTCTCTTCTCTCTCTTCCCTCTCTCTACTCTTCCCTCTCTCTCCCTCTCTCTCTCTCTCCCTCTCTCTCCCTCTCTATCTCCTCTCTTCCCTCTCTCCCTCTCTCTCTCTCTCTCTCTCTCTCCTCTCTCCCTCTCTCCCTCTCTCCTCTCTCTCTCTCTTCTCTCTCCCCTCTCTCTCCCTCTCTCCCATCTCTCTCTCCTCTCTCCCCCCCTCTCTCTTCTCCCTCTCCTCTCTCTCTTCCCTCTCTCTCTCTCTCTCTCTCTCTCCCTCTCTCTCTCTCGCTCCCCCCCTCATCTCTCTCTCTCTCTCTCCCTCTCTCTCTCTCTCTCCCTTTCTCTCTCTCTCTCTCCATATCATCCCCCCACTGTAGAAAATCCTGACGATGATCCCCACGCAGGAGGGAGGACGAGAGATCCTGGAGCTCGCTGTGAGTCCTGATGTCCCCCTGGGTTGCGCGGAGCGTTCCTCTGACGCTGTCCTCCATCAGCGAGCTCTCGGCGCGCCTGCAGCTCTGGGCCTTCAAGCTCGACTACGATAGCCACCGAGAAGGTGAGCATTTGCTCGGGTGTCAGAGCCTCACGGATGCTGACGGCTCCTCTGTATCGGGTTCATAACCGTTTGGGGCGGGCCGGATTTTAGCTCTTAAGTGATCTGAGTCTCTTCTGCCTCACCAAGGCAAAAATACAATATTATCTAATGTTAATGAATTTTAGCAGCTGGAGTACAAGCACTGACACTATATCCGTCTTCAGTGTCAATGGTTCCTTCAGAAATCACTCTAATTGATGATTCTGATGCTCAAGAAAACATTTATGATTTTTTTATTAATGTTGAAAAACTGCTAATATTTTTAGGGAACTGGCATACATTTTATTTTTCATGATTCTTTGATGAACTGTTGGGTTCAAAAGAATCAGCATTTATTTGATTATAGAAAAGTTTGATAACATTACCAATGTCTAAACTGTCACTTTTGCTCAATTTAATGGCGTCCTTGATTAATAAAGTTTTAATTCTTTTCTAATTTGATCCGTAGTACATGCAATATTTCTACTACAAATTTACAATTCTTTCTAAAAAAATTGACAAAGTGCAAACTTAAATGCAAGTTAAACAGGTTATTATAGTTAACTAAAACCATTATGCAAAAAAAAAATTATTTATTTATACAAAATGTTTTAAAAAAAAGATAGATATATTTAAGTAGTCAGTCCTAAGGAAAACATGTCATTTGTGTAACGATGTACTAAATAACTAAACGTAATAAAATTAATAAAATCTATATTGAGAATTTTAAAAGAATATAAACTCAATCATAATAAAGAACAGTGTTTGGTAAATGTTTTATCAGAACGGGACGTCGAATTTAATAAAAACATCAGTTCATTGTTTTGAAATCGACTTTGACGTGCGCTTCACCTTCACATCCAGAGGGTGGGAACCGTTGTAAGGGCGTTTGTGAAAGACTGCAATTAACTTTAAATGATGTTAAGACTTTAATAACAAGAAGCACATGTGTTCTCCCGTCCATCTGAGATCCTGCAGAAACAGTCACCTGTGTCTAGATCATGGACTGTATATAATATGTTCGTAGCGTGCGTGATGTCACCCGTACTGTTTCTGAAGAGCATTTTCAAAGTGGGCGGAGCCGGCTGTCGCCGTCTTGGCAGCGTCACTCCCGGATAAACGAACCTGTGCAGAGGCGGATTAGCTGAGGTGACGCTAACAGACAAACGGCTTGTAGTGACATCACCGGCAATCCACCTGTCACTCAAGCGGCCACACCCTTAATTTTAGAACTTTAAGGCTTAATATAATGTAAACAGATGAGTTATAAAAACATTCACCCCCTCACAGTCGCCATGAAGGGCAAAGTTAGCTTTATAGACCAACACCACTTGTATATAAACATGTTTATTCTGCTGTAAAGTTGTGCATTTAAACATGCGGGACTGACTCTCTTCTGCAGCCTCTAGTGGCCAGTGGAGGAACTGCAGTTTAACACAGTGTCGAGTCAAGAGAGAGACGGGAAGGTTAACGCTTGATTTGCCGCTCATCTTCCACGTGACATCATGCATTTAACAGCTCAGTTAATTAACGATGCAATGTTTCCGCTCTGACAGGAAGTGGCTGAGCCGCTACAGGACCTGAAGGAGGGCATGGATCAGCTGGAGAAAAACAAAACGCTGCGGGTCATCCTGTCCACTCTGCTCGCCATCGGAAACTTCCTGAACGGCTCTAACGTGAGGTTTTACAACGACACACACTTAAAGGTGCAGTGTGTAAGTTTTAGCAGCATCTAGTGGTGAGGTTGTGAATTGCACCCAACAGAAGTTACGGTGGCCGACAGGAAGTGATGTCATCGTCTGAGACAGGAGAGTAGACAGTTCAGCAATGAGGTTTCTTTACAAAGATGAAGAAATTAGGTTTACTTATTTATTCAGTAAAACGATATTATTGCGAATATTATTGTGACTTGTTCATCATCGGGTCAGTGTTTTATTCGCTTCTTTGCACGAAGAACAACATAGTGACGAAACGCGTTTGTCCGTTCAGGGCCACCGTAGAAACATGTCGATGTAACGGGACCCGAGGTGTGTGTAGAGAGAAATGCTCGTCTCCACGGTGACCTCTAGTGGTCAGAACAGTGTAAATGCAACTAAACCCCAGGACAAACATGCACACAAAATTTTTTTTTTTTACAAATCTATTGCAAATGTTTTATTTAAAAGTAAAATATTTCAAATGCAATCATCTAATCATCTACTAGGATGATCAAGTGTCTTTATGTTCTTTTATCGATGGTCAGGGTTTGTTTTGTTTGTTCTATGAATGGCTCAGCTAAACACGCCAATAAGAGAATATTAACTACCATTATTCATTTTAATTATTCTAATGTCTTATTTCAACGTCTACAACTGTGTAAAACTGATCAGAGATCAGGTAAACCCCACAGACACTCGTGCACTGGTTCTCAGATCATCCCCAACGGTGTTTAGAAACTGTTATGATGTAATGAAGGCTTGTTTACTGAAGTCACGTGACTCTGGCAGTTTGATACACGCTCCGGACCGGTTTCATGAAGCAGTGTTTTGAAATTGCCATCACTTTATAATATTGCATTTCTGTCAACGGATCCTCCTAAATATTACACAATGCACCTTTAAATATTCCATACATATATATTAGCGCCGTTGCAGGAGCGTTTGCTGTTAGCTTGGAGAGCTGAGTGTTTCGGTGTGTGCGCAGGCGAAGGGCTTCGATCTGAGTTATCTGGAGAAGGTTCCTGAAGTGAAGGACACGGTGCACAAGCAGTCTCTCCTGCATCACGTGTGCGGCCTCGTGGTGGAGAACTGCCCCGACAGCACTGACCTGTACTCCGAGATAGGAGCCCTCACACGCTCCGCCAAGGTACCACACACACACACACACACACACACACACACACTGCCCCGACAGCACTGACCTGTACTCCGAGATAGGAGCCCTCACACGCTCCGCCAAGGTACCACACACACACACACACACACACACACACACTGCCCCGACAGCACTGACCTGTACTCCGAGATAGGAGCCCTCACACGCTCCGCCAAGGTACCACACACACACACACACACACACACACACACACACACACACTGCCCCGACAGCACTGACCTGTACTCCGAGATAGGAGCCCTCACACGCTCCGCCAAGGTACCACACACACACACACACACACACACACACACACTGCCCCGACAGCACAGACCTGAACTCCGAGATAGGAGCCCTCACACGCTCCGCCAAGGTACCACACACACACACACACACACACACACACACACACACACACACACTGCCCCGACAGCACTGACCTGTACTCCGAGATAGGAGCCCTCACACGCTCCGCCAAGGTACCACACACACACACACACACACACACACACACTGCCCCGACAGCACTGACCTGTACTCCGAGATAGGAGCCCTCACACGCTCTGCCAAGGTACACACACACACACACACACACACACACACACACACACACACACACACACACACACACTGCCCCGACAGCACTGACCTGTACTCCGAGATAGGAGCCCTCACACGCTCTGCCAAGGTACCACACACACACACACACACACACACACACACACACACACTGCCCCGACAGCACTGACCTGTACTCCGAGATAGGAGCCCTCACACGCTCCGCCAAGGTACCACACACACACACACACACACACACACACACTGCCCCGACAGCACTGACCTGTACTCCGAGATAGGAGCCCTCACACGCTCTGCCAAGGTACCACACACACACACACACACACACACACACACACACACACACACACACACACACACACTGCCCCGACAGCACTGACCTGTACTCCGAGATAGGAGCCCTCACACGCTCCGCCAAGGTACCACACACACACATACACACACACACACACTGCCCCGACAGCACTGACCTGTACTCCGAGATAGGAGCCCTCACACGCTCCGCCAAGGTACCACACACACACATACACACACACACACACTGCCCCGACAGCACTGACCTGTACTCCGAGATAGGAGCCCTCACACGCTCTGCCAAGGTACCACACACACACACACACACACACACACACTGCCCCGACAGCACTGACCTGTACTCCGAGATAGGAGCCCTCACACGCTCCGCCAAGGTACCACACACACACACACACACACACACACACACACACACACACACTGCCCCGACAGCACTGACCTGTACTCCGAGATAGGAGCCCTCACACGCTCCGCCAAGGTACCACACACACACACACACACACACCACACACACCTGTGCTTGGGGGTGCTGGTCGCTGGACCAGCCAACTATCTTTTGCAAAGCTTGGCCAAACGGGGAAAATTGTCGTGGTTGCGGGCCCACCACTGCAAGGGTCTTCATTTGTTGTCGACGGCAACGCGGCCATGTTGATAGTATAAAAATTAGTGCAATCATATGTCACATGATCAACGCGACTTGTTGACGTCAAGCTTAAAGCGTCACGACTTTGCATTAAGGTCGACTAGTCAGTTCAAACCCTAACACACGCATGCACACACACACACACACACGCGCACACCAGAATACAGTTCTCTTTCCTGCTTGAAACATAACAAACACAATTATGCCAAAATGTCAGTTTTGTCGAGTATCCTCATAATCAAAGCGGTTTTAAATTAGTTGAATAAAGTCTTACATGAACGTGGAGAGTTATGAGAGAACGAGGAGCGTGCGAGATCAGCAGCGGCTGCTCTTAAAGGGACAGCGCCACTAATTCTGTCTGTCAGTAAAGTTAATCACAGAACAAAGGGAACAATTACTCACTGCTCTTGAATAAAGAACTTGTGCAGCTTTAATAAGGATTCCACTATTTAATTTATGCCGTGCAGACTGTTTGATAACTTTATGCATTTTCTGTATTCATACCTGTTAGACAGGAGGGGCACAAGTAAATATGACGTTATGGGTTTATGTGAGGATTGTTTGAAGTTAAATTAAAAGTTGTTTTGATGCCTAATAAATGTAAAAAAAATGTGTAGCTTCCAATTTCACTGTAATGTTGGATGGCTATATATGTTGGGGGGGGGGGGGGGGGGTCATTTTTATCCTGCCTTCATTCATACAAAAGATGCCATTAAACAAGTATTTAAAATATACTGTCTTTATGTTGTTTCCACATTAATTTGGATATTAACTGTGAAATTATTACATTATAAAATATATGCAAAAAGTATAAAAGTGTTTTTAATTGCCATTAATCAAGTTAATTTTTTCAATTGATTGCGCAAAAAAAACTAAAAAAAACCTAAAAACTCATTAAAAAGATATAGAAAAAAATAAAATATATAAAATAATTCAAAATATTAATAAAACTTAAAACTATAATAGTATGTCAATGATAGTAAAATAATACTTTACAGACTAAAAAAACTAAAACTAAAACTAAAAAAATAATAAAAAACTATATAGACAATTTATTTAAAAAAGAAAATTAATAAAATGACAAACAAAACAAAATTACTTAAACATTCACTAAAAAAACAGGAAATATAAAAATTATTTAAAAATATGAATAAAAAATATTATACAAGTTGAAATAACCAAAACTATATAGACATAAAAAAAAAATGAATAAAAATGACAAAAAGCACTGCCTAAGATAAAGGGTGTTTTCAGACCTTTGTCACAATGTTGCATTTTCTTCAAAGTGTACCAAAATGTGTTTACGTAGGTCACATGACAGCAAACCTGTCCCCTTATTGGTCAGTTTCCTCTGGATTAAAACGTTCTCTCCGCAAGCTTATTGTGGCTTTATCTGTAGCACACTGATACTTTACACATTTAATTATCATTTTATTGCTTGCTCACCTCAAGCGAACCCCTCCAGCTCATATATAGGCCTAAACCACTCAAACTCAGGGAGAAAACGCACCGGATGCACAAACAAAAGCTCCAAACGAGTCTAAAAAATGAAAATATTAAATAAAATGTAATTCAGAATATTTTCTAAATGTCATAATCATTACTTAACAAACAAGTAGTATTACTTCAACGAGCTCATTGTTTCTGCATTCAATTATTACATTGTTTAAATGAATACATTTTTCGCTAACTGTGATTTTATATTTGTATATTTCTGAAATGTTCCCTCTGATAATAACACATCACTCTAAACTGTAATGTGCAGCTGCTTTGAAACGGTGTGTATGGTGAGAAGCGCTGTACGAGTAAAGGAGAATAGAGTAGAATAAGAGTGAAAGCTGTATCTGGCCGTTCTGCAGGTGGACTTCGAGCAGCTGCAGGAGAGCCTGGCTCAGATGGAGTGGCGCTGCAAAGCATCATGGGATCACCTGAAAGTCATCGCAAAGCACGAGATGAAGCCGGCGCTGAAGCAGAAGATGTCGGACTTCCTGAAGGACTGCGCCGAGAGAATCATCATCCTCAAGACAGTGCACCGCAGAATCATGAACCGGTGACGTCCAGTGTGCTGATGCTGCTCATGGGGTGTGGGAGATTACAGAAGTGACCGCAGTTCCAGGATCAGGCTTTAAACACTCCTCTACTACTGCTCAAGTTACCGGCCATACAGAACTTCTGCTGGCCAAACTAAAGAGAGAAATTAACCAGATTAACTACGCCACAGTTTTGTGATACACACACACACACACACACACACACTGTAAGATAAAAGAAACGATTTAAAAATAAAAACAATCAAAATAAAATATGTACTAAAATCAATTAAAAGATGTTTTATTAAAATTTAATTAAAAAATAAAAATATATATACATTTTTTGGGGGGATTTAATACATTCATTTCTTATTCAAACAAAATCCTGTCATCCAGAATCTCCCAAATGTGTTTTACAGATCAATAACTGATTGTATATGACAAACAACATCAAAAAATGTAGGATGTTGGAAATAATGTGAGCAAACAAGCGCTGTAATGTGTAGCGTAGTGACGTGTGTGTTCAGGTGAGCAGATTCTGCAATACGCTGTGTTTAATATATCATGGTGACAGCAAACCGAGTAAACATAATAAAGCAACACGCCATTGTCTCGTGATCTGACAGCGATGATCTGTGTTTATGGGCGTTCCTCTCTAACCCTGCTCATGATGATGTGCATGCAGGTTTCACTCGTTCCTGCTGTTCCTGGGTCAGCCGGCCTACAGCGTGCGGGACATCAGTGTGACGCGCTTCAGCAAGACCATCAGCGAGTTCGCGCTGGAGTACCGGACCACACGCGACCGGGTCCTGCAGCAGCGGCAGAAGCGGGCCGATCACAGGGAGAGGAACAAGACGCGCGGCAAGATGATCACAGACCTCAACACAGCGGTGAGCGTCTCACACACACACACACACACACCGGCACATCTCACACACACACACACTTGCACATCTCACACACACACACCTGCACATCTCACACACACACACACACACACACACACACCTGCACATCTCACACACACACACACACACCTGCGCATCTCTCACACACTCCTTCACATCTCACACACACCTGCACATCTCTCACACACACACACCTGCGCATCTCACACACACACACACACACACCTGCGCATCTCTCACACACACACACTCCTTCACATCTCACACACACCTGCACATCTCTCACACACACACACCTGCACATCTTACACACTCACACACACACACACACACACACACACCGGCACATCTCACACACACACACACACACCTGCACATCTCACACACACACACACACCTGCACATCTCACACACACACACACACACACACACACCGGCACATCTCACACACACACACACACCTGCACATCTCACACACACACACACACACACACACCTGCACATCTCACACACACCTGCACATCTCACACACACCTGCACATCTCACACACACCTGCACATCTCACACACACACACCTGCACATCTCACATACACACACACACACACACGCACCTGCACATCTCACACACACACACACACACACCTGCACATCTCACACACACCTGCACATCTCACACACACACCTGCACATCTCACACACACACACCTGCACATCTCACATACACACACACACGCACCTGCACATCTCACACACACACACCTGCACATCTCACACACACACACACACACACACACACATCTCACGAATATATATATATATTTTTTTTTTTCTTTTAGCATTATGTAGTTGTATTTTGATTTTAAAAGTATTCATTTTGATTTGATTCATTTTCTTATTACCGCAGACTGATGATGAAGAGGACAGTGAGGTATGAGTGTGTGTTCTGCTGTGTGGCAGATTTGAACGGTTAATGTCCTAACTTGATGTGTGTTCAAGCCTCTGATTGAGTCTCACTGTATAACCCTGTTCAGATTCACTAACCTGGACATGCGCAGCAGTTGTCTTGATTTGGTCTGGGGTGTGTGTGTGTGTGTGTGTTTGTTCTCTTGAGAGCTTCAGGTTTATGACTAAATCTCTGTCTGTTATGGGGATTCTGTCTGTGCAAATGATTCTTTACATCAGAAATTCGCAAACATTTTTTGTCAGCCAAACCATTTTACCTAAAATATTTTCTTGAAGTTGCAATAAGATTTTAAGTTTAATATTTATTTATCAACAAATTCACGGTTCATGGTTTTCTGACCTCAGTTATTGGTCACATGACATGCTGGTAAACAAATAAAATATGTGTGTTTTAGTGTTTTATTTTGATTGTTTTTATTTTAAAATTATTAATTTCTTTTGATCTTTATTTTAACATTATTTAAAAAAAAATTACAATATAATTAAAAAAATATATTTTTTTTTGTTGTTGATTGTTTAATATTATTTCATCTTTACATATTTATGATTGTATTTTTATTTTGTTCACTTTTATTTTAAATGTACTTATTTTAACGACACGTTTATATCTTTTTTTTTCATTTTACTAAGTGTTTTGTTTTGATCGCTTTTATTTTTAAATTATTTATTTTTTACTTGACATTTTTATGATTTTATTAATTAACTCTTTTCATCACCTCATGAACCCCAGTTTGGGAAACTCTGTTAAATGTCGAGTCGCTTTTATTTAAATAGTGCTTTTTACAAAACAGATTGTTTCAAAGCAGCTTTACTGAGATAATGTAATCATTAAAAGATGATCTTGTGTAGTGACGGTGTGTGTGTGTCCAGGCGGGTCGGGTGTGTGTGAGCAGCGCTGCTCCTGTCGGGCCGCAGACGGAGCCGCAGGGTTTATGTCACGCTGAAGACACAGCCGAACACGAGCAGATGAAGGCGGTGCTGAAGACCAGCGTGCAGAGCAGCGACAGCAGCGACACCACTGTGGTTCCAGTCCTGCGCACACGCACACGCACACGAGCCAGCAGAGGTGAGACACACACACACACACACACACACACACACACACACACACACACGCACACGAGCCAGCAGAGGTGAGACACACACACACACACACACACACACACACACACACACACACACACACACGCACACGCACACGCACACGAGCCAGCAGAGGTGAGACACACACACACACACACACACACACACACACGAGCCAGCAGAGGTGAGACACACACACACACACACACAAGCCAGCAGAGGTGAGACACACACACACACACACACACACACACACGAGCCAGCAGAGGTGAGACACACACACACACACACACACACACACGAGCCAGCAGAGGTGAGACACACACACACACACACACGAGCCAGCAGAGGTGAGAGACACACACACACACGAGCCAGCAGAGGTGAGACACACACACACACGAGCCAGCAGAGGTGAGACACACACTCACACACACACGAGCCAGCAGAGGTGAGAGACACACACACACACGAGCCAGCAGAGGTGAGAGACACACACACACACGAGCCAGCAGAGGTGAGACACACACACACACACACACGAGCCAGCAGAGGTGAGACACACACACACACGAGCCAGCAGAGGTGAGACACACACACACACACACACACAAGCCAGCAGAGGTGAGACACACACACACACGAGCCAGCAGAGGTGAGACACACACACACGAGCCAGCAGAGGTGAGACACACACACACACGAGCCAGCAGAGGTGAGACACACACACACACACACACACAAGCCAGCAGAGGTGAGACACACACACACATGAGCCAGCAGAGGTGAGACACACACACACGAGCCAGCAGAGGTGAGACACACACACGAGCCAGCAGAGGTGAGACACACACACACACACGAGCCAGCAGAGGTGAGACATACACACATACACACGAGCCAGCAGAGGTGACACACACACACACGACCCAGCGGAGGTGAGACACACACACACGAGCCAGCAGAGGTGAGACACACACACACGAGCCAGCAGAGGTGAGACACACACACACACACACACACACACGAGCCAGCAGAGGTGAGACACACACACACGAGCCAGCAGAGGTGAGACACACACACACACACACGAGCCAGCAGAGGTGAGACACACACACACACACACACACACACGAGCCAGCAGAGGTGAGACACACACACACACACACACGAGCCAGCAGAGGTGAGACACACACACACACATACACGAGCCAGCAGAGGTGAGACACACACACACGAGCCAGCAGAGGTGAGACACGCACACACACACACACACACACACACACGAGCCAGCAGAGGTGAGACACACACACACACACACACGAGCCAGCAGAGATGAGACACACACACACACGAGCCAGCAGAGGTGAGACACACACACACGAGCCAGCAGGGGTGAGACACACACACACACACACACGAGCCATCAGAGGTGAGACACACACACACACACGAGCCAGCAGAGGTGAGACACACACACACACACGAGCCAGCAGAGGTGAGACACACACACACACACACACGAGCCAGCAGAGGTGAGACACACACACACGAGCCAGCAGAGGTGAGACACACACACACGAGCCAGCAGAGGTGAGACACACACACACGAGCCAGCAGAGGTGAGACACACACACACACACACACACATGAGCCAGCAGAGGTGAGACACACACACACACACACACACACACGAGCCATCAGAGGTGAGACACACACACACACACGAGCCAGCAAAGGTGAGACACACACACACACGAGCCAGCAGATATGAGACACACACACACACGAGCCAGCAGAGGTGAGACACACACACACGAGCCAGCAGAGGTGAGACACACACACACGAGCCAGCAGAGGTGAGACACACACACACACACACACACGAGCCATCAGAGGTGAGACACACACACACACACGAGCCAGCAGAGGTGAGACACACACACACACGAGCCAGCAGAGGTGAGACACACACACACACACACACACACACACACGAGCCAGCAGAGGTGAGACACACACACACGAGCCAGCAGAGGTGAGACACACACGAGCCATCAGAGGTGAGACACACACACACACACGAGCCAGCAGAGGTGAGACACACACACACACACGAGCCAGCAGAGGTGAGACACACACACACACACACACGAGCCAGCAGAGGTGAGACACACACACACACACACGAGCCAGCAGAGGTGAGACACACACACACACACACACACACACACACACACACACACACACACACACACACGAGCCAGCAGAGGTGAGACACACACACGAGCCAGCAGAGGTGAGACACACACACACACACACACACGAGCCAGCAGAGGTGAGACACACACACACACACACACACACACACACACAGGAGCCATCAGAGGTGAGACACACACACACACACACACACACACACACACACACACACACACACGAGCCAGCAGAGGTGAGACGCACACACACACACGAGCCATCAGAGGTGAGACACACACACACACACGAGCCAGCAAAGGTGAGACACACACACACGAGCCAGCAGAGGTGAGACACACACACACACACACACACACGAGCCAGCAGAGGTGAGACACACACACACGAGCCAGCAGAGGTGAGACACACACACACGAGCCAGCAGAGGTGAGACACGCACACACGAGCCAGCAGAGGTGAGACACACACACACACACACACACACACACACACGAGCCAGCAGAGGTGAGACACACACACACACACACACACACATGAGCCAGCAGAGGTGAGACACACACACACACACACACACACACACACACACGAGCCATCAGAGGTGAGACACACACACACACACGAGCCAGCAAAGGTGAGACACACACACACACACACACGAGCCAGCAGATATGAGACACACACACACACACGAGCCAGCAGAGGTGAGACACACACACACGAGCCAGCAGAGGTGAGACACACACACACGAGCCAGCAGAGGTGAGACACACACACACGAGCCAGCAGAGGTGAGACACACACACACGAGCCATCAGAGGTGAGACACACACACGAGCCAGCAGAGGTGAGACACACACACACACACGAGCCAGCAGAGGTGAGACACACACACACACACGAGCCAGCAGAGGTGAGACACACACACACACGAGCCAGCAGAGGTGAGACACACACACACACACGAGCCAGCAGAGGTGAGACACACACACACACGAGCCAGCAAAGGTGAGACACACACACACACACACACGAGCCAGCAGATATGAGACACACACACACACGAGCCAGCAGAGGTGAGACACACACACACGAGCCAGCAGAGGTGAGACACACACACACACGAGCCATCAGAGGTGAGACACACACACACACACGAGCCAGCAGAGGTGAGACACACACACACACACGAGCCAGCAGAGGTGAGACACACACACACACGAGCCAGCAGAGGTGAGACACACACACACACACACACACACACGAGCCAGCAGAGGTGAGACACACACACACGAGCCAGCAGAGGTGAGACACACACACACACACACGAGCCATCAGAGGTGAGACACACACACACACACGAGCCAGCAGAGGTGAGACACACACACACACACGAGCCAGCAGAGGTGAGACACACACACACACGAGCCAGCAGAGGTGAGACACACACACACACACACACACGAGCCAGCAGAGGTGAGACACACACACGCACACACACGAGCCAGCAGAGGTGAGAGACACACACACACACACACACACACGAGCCAGCAGAGGTGAGACACACACACACACACGAGCCAGCAGAGGTGAGACACACACACACACACACACACGAGCCAGCAGAGGTGAGACACACACACACACACACACACACACACGAGCCAGCAGAGGTGAGACACACACACACACACACACACACACACGAGCCAGCAGAGGTGAGACACACACACGAGCCAGCAGAGGTGAGACACACACACACACACACACACACACACGAGCCAGCAGAGGTGAGACACACACACACACACACACACGAGCCAGCAGAGGTGAGACACACACACACACACACACACACACACACACACACACACACACACACACACACACACACAGGAGCCATCAGAGGTGAGACACACACACACACACGAGCCAGCAGAGGTGAGACACACACACACACACACACACACACACACACACACACACACACACACACACACACACACGAGCCATCAGAGGTGAGACACACACACACACACGAGCCAGCAAAGGTGAGACACACACACACACACATATGAGCCAGCAGAGGTGAGACACACACACACACACACACACACACGAGCCAGCAGAGGTGAGACACACACACACGAGCCAGCAGAGGTGAGACACACACACACACACGAGCCAGCAGAGGTGAGACACACACACACACACGAGCCAGCAGAGGTGAGACACACACACACGCACACACACGAGCCAGCAGAGGTGAGACACACACACGAGCCAGCAGAGGTGAGACACACACACACGCACACACACGAGCCAGCAGAGGTGAGACACACACACACACACACATGCACAATCACCTCAGTATTAAAGCGATAGTTCACCCAAAGATGAAAATGATCCCATGATTTACTCTCCCTCAAGCCATCCTAGGTGTATATGACACTCTTCTCTCAGACGAACACAATCAGAGTTATATTAATAAATGTCCTTTATAGTGGAAGTGAATGCAACCAACAGATTAAAGTAGGGCTGCTCGATTATGGAAAAAATCATAATCAGTATTTTGGTCAGTATTGAAATCACGATTATGTAACACGATTATTTCACATGACTTTGGGAACGTGTTGCATTTATTAAAAGACACCTTTCAACAGTTCTTAAAAAAAATCGAAATTTGAACATTTATTGTACTTTTTGAACTAAACAGACCTGCAGACTCACAAGTGGTGAAAAAGGTGACATGGCAAGTCATTTGTTGTTGGGGGGGCAGGGTGTTGGTGATAACACAATTAACAAAATAACAGAAGGACAATTTTTTAAACCTTACTAAATGTATGTGCTATCTTTTTATTCGATCAAATTCAGTTTAAATAAAAAGGGCTGCTATCAATCAAATTCATTTATTTACACTGCAAAATTACAACTGTAATAAATAATTTAACGAGATTAAAGTTTAAACAAATAATAAAATAAAAAATAAAATAAAATCAATGATACATTTAAACAATAAATCAATAGGTGGCGGCAAGTGACCGTCTTAATAAATAAATCATTGAGTCATTCATTAAAACAATGCGTTCAAAATAATGAATCATTCAATAACAAAACACAGCACTTAGTGTTGCTTTTCTTTTGTAACTATTTTTGCACAGCCCTGGATTAAAGCTCATAAAAGTGCATCTGTCCATCATATAAGTGCATCTATCCATCATAAAAGTGCATCTATCCATCATAAAAGTGCATCTGTCCATCATATAAGTGCGTCTGTCCATCATAAAAGTGCATCTATCCATCATAAAAGTGCATCTGTCCATCATATAAGAGCATCTATCCATCATAAGTGCATCTATCTATCATAAAAGTGCATCTATCCATCATATAAGAGCATCTGTCCATCATAAAAGTGCGTCTGTCCATCATAAAAGTGCATCTATCCATCATAAGTGCATCTATCCATCATAAAAGTTCATCTGTCCATCATAAAAGTGCGTCTGTCCATCATATAAGAGCATCTATCCATCATAAAAGTGCATCTATCATCATATAAGAGCATCTATCCATCATAAAAGTGCATCTATCCATCATAAAAGTGCATCTGTCCATCATATAAGAGCATCTGTCCATCATAAAAGTGCGTCTGTCCATCATAAAAGTGCATCTATCCATCATAAGTGCATCTATCCATCATAAAAGTTCATCTGTCCATCATAAAAGTGCGTCTGTCCATCATATAAGAGCATCTATCCATCATAAAAGTGCATCTATCATCATATAAGAGCATCTGTCCATCATAAAAGTGCATCTGTCCATCATAAAAGTGCATCTGTCCATCATAAAAGTGCATCTGTCCATCATAAAAGTCCATCTATCATCATATAAGAGCATCTATCATCATATAAGAGCATCTATCCATCATAAAAGTGCATCTGTCCATCATAAAAGTGCATCTATCATCATATAAGAGCATCTATCATCATATAAGAGCATCTATCATCATATAAGAGCATCTATCATCATATAAGAGCATCTATCCATCATAAAAGTGCATCTATCCATCATAAGTGCATCTGTCCATCATAAAAGTGCATCTATCCATCATAAAAGTGCATCTATCCATCATAAAAGTGCATCTATCCATCATAAGTGCATCTCTCCATCATAAAAGTGCATCTGTCCATCATAAGTGCATCTCTCCATCATAAAAGTGCATCTATCCATCATAAGTGCATCTATCCATCATAAAAGTGCATCTGTCCATCATAAAAGTGCATCTGTCCATCATAAAAGTGCATCTGTCCGTCATAAAAGTGCATCTGTCCGTCATAAAAGTGCATCTGTCCGTCATAAAAGTGCATCTGTCAATCATAAAAGTGCATCTGTCCATCATAAAAGTGCATCTGTCCGTCATAAAAGTGCATCTGTCCGTCATAAAAGTGCATCTGTCCGTCATAAAAGTGCATCTGTCCATCATAAAAGTGCATCTGTCCATCATAAAAGTGCATCTATCCATCATAAAAGTGCATCTGTCCATCATAAAAGTGCATCTGTCCATCATAAAAGTGCATCTGTCCATCATAAAAGTGCATCTGTCCGTCATAAAAGTTAATCTGTCCATCATAAAAGGGCTGGGCAACAAACTCTAGCTCCTCCCACATTTCGCTTTAAAAATTGTGTTTTTTGACTTTTGACTTCAAAACAGAAACAGTCATTCACTGCCACTATAAAGCTTGGAAGAGCGAGGATATTTATTAATATCACTCTGATTGTGTTCGTCTGAGAGAAGAATGTGATACACACCTAGGATAGCCTGAGGGAGAGTAAATCATGGGATCATTTTCATCTTTGGGTGAACTATCGCTTTAGCATGTAGAACACACTGAGATAAACGGACCTGCATCCTCCTAATGTGTGTGTGTGTGTGTGTGTCTCTGTAGGACGCACCGCATTGGCCGCTGCGAACGAAGAGTCCCGGTGTGTGACGGACGACGCTGCCGATGACATCATGGACAGGATCGTGCGTTCGGCCACTCAGAGTCCCAGAGAACGAGCGCAACCCCGCGAACGCCGCCGCTCACGCGTGAACCGGAAATCACGTACGTTACCCTCTTAAAGCAGTCGTTCACTTCAGATTTACAATCTCCTGATAGTTTACTCTCCGCACGTCATCCAAGATGTTCATGCGTTTCTTTCTTCAGTGGGAAAGAAATGACGGTTTTGAGGAAAACACTCCAGGATTCTCCATATAGTGTCTTCAATGGGGTCCAACGGCTCGAAGGTCCAGATGTGAGTTTCAGTGCAGCTTCACAGACACGATCAGCCGAGGAATGCGAGTCTCATCTACAAAAACCAGCGACATTTATAACACAACACACATTTATATACTTTTTAAACACAATGCTGGTCTTGCACGTCCACTTCTCTCATTACATAATCCCGTTGAAAGGTCACACGTGTTCTAGTTCATAAATGTAGGGAAGGGGAAAAACAATTTTTTTTTTTTTACTCCAACTTCAAAATCGGCATCGTTGTTTAACCTTTTTTTATTTTTTTATCCCGTCTGCCTCAGTCTTTGCACGTTCGCTCTGTAAACACTAGATCTGTTCTTCCGCCTACGTCACGCTTGACCTTTCAACCTGATCACGTGATGTGTGTCGCATCACAGCGAGTGCAAGACCAGCATCTGTGTTTAAAAAGATATATTAATGTCTATGAATGTCGCTGGTTTTTGTAGATGAGACTCGCATTCCTCGGCTGATCGTGTCTGTGAAGCTGCACTGAAACTCACATCTGGACCTTCGAGCTGTTGGACCCCATTGAAGACACTATATGGAGAATCCTGGAGTGTTTTCCTCAAAACCGTCATTTCTTTCCCACTGAAGAAAGAAACACATGAACATCTTGGATGACGTGCGGAGAGTAAACTATCAGGAGATTGTAAATCTGAAGTGAACGACTGCTTTAACCCTGTGAAGCCTGACATGAAATAATAGTCTTTTTGAAATGTAATTTACCAGTTTGGAGATTATTAACCAGTTACTGTAGCAAATGTTATTGATTAAAGCTAATGATGATTGTTCTTGTGTGTCAGTGAGAAGGACTCTGAAGGGTGGCTTGACCCCAGAAGAAGCCCAGGCGCTGGGATTCGACACGCCGGAGATGCCGGTGTAACGGGAAGTCCCGACTGAACCACTGACACTTCTGCCTTCCCAGAAGTCCCCTCAGGACAACACAATACCCAGCATACCACAGTAGAAAACATCTTTTTAACGAATCACCTGATCATATATGGAGTGACGTCACTGCTCCGCCTCCTTTTCATGCGTTTTATTCTAAGCCACGCCCTCTCATTACATCACGCCTCACCAGCCAATCACAAGCCTGCACTGTGACTTTTTAAAATTAGTGCAAAATGAGTGAAACGACGTCAAAGAAAAGCTGAGAGTATGTTTTTGCCCCCAACTGAACACTAACTCAGGGTTTTGACTGTATTCTATTTAAAACTCATCTCGAATGGAAAACAGAGGAGTGATGAAATGCTTTAAATCCCTTTGTTTGCATCAGTAAATCAGACTCTGCTCTGGTCATTTGTTTATTTATTAGAAAATGTATAAGATAAGAGCATTAAATGTTTATGTGTCCGGTTTCGGACCGTGAAACAGGATTAACACACACAGACTCGAGACGTTTCCGCCGCCGGGTTTTTAAAAACTATTGTTGAGTTTTACATCTTTTGCCATATTGCAGTTCTGGTGTTTTAAATGACGTGCGTCTGAGCTTTTTGAAGAATGACCCGTTTTATGATGTCAAACTGCTGCACATCCACTGCTGTCCTCTGTGTTCTGCAGGCGTCTTTAGTTGTGTTATAGTAGAGCTCAGTGTGCCTTTGCCACAGAAGGAAGTAGAATAATAAACTCAATCATGTGGTTTGGCCAAATCGAAGGATCCGTGACATCATGCTCTATTTTATTACATTGGATTTGTTCTCCAGGTCCTGCTTCTGATTGTGTGTCGAAGGAGTTTTTGTTGGTTCAAGCTGTAATAAGAATCATAATTTTGCACCTTAACGTCCATTAATATGGGATTTTTATGAGAAAACGAGACTTATATAAATAACTAAAGCTTCATGTGAAACCTACATTGGATGCAGTCTGTCTCCAGAAATTGTTAAATGTACATAACGGTGAAACTATTTCTGACAATGAACGAGGCTGTAAAAAATGTGAATGCCCTTTTGTTTAGCTGTTTTGTAGATTGCTGTCTGATAGCTTTTCTGTACGTTAATTTAATGAAGTGTTTTAGAGGACGTGCTCAGATCTCGCCAGCGACAGTAGTTTAGCTCAGTGTTTGAACATACACTCGTGTTGAGTTGTACTGTTATTTCAGAACACACACTGCTTTACTACTAAACATTACAGGCGTAAACTCATTTCGCAGAATTGAAAGCCTTGACCTGTAACATTTCTCCACTTTTGATCCGCATGCGTTCACCGCCGGCAATAAACCCTTTCTGAAGGAAGACTTGTTTGATTGGATGTGTTTCTGATCATGTTATTGAGATAATGTCCTTTAATACATTTAAACATCTTTGTATGAATGCATTTATGTATATTTTATTTGTGGTTTTTCATTTTATTTGAATTTGTTCACTTTAAAAAAATTATTGTAATTTTAACTGTAAAAAAATACTAGCATAAAAGCCGGGTAATTGGTTAATAGTAAGCATCAAAGTCGCTTACAAGGAAAGTCTCGGGCATCCAACACTGAAGGCCTTGCACACTGAGTCCGAAAGTTTCGTATTCGTGATTCGGTGGCTCTGAATGGCCAGAACACCATTGCTTGACACACTGCTCGCAACGGATGCGGAAAACGCAGAAAATCAAACCCGATCCGATTTTTTTAATGACGCACAAAAGTTTCGGAATCACGCTTGCACGTATTTATTTTTTAACGTGCGAAAATTTGGGACTTAATGGGGAATCCGAAATCTTAAGTTGTCGAACTCACATTTAAATACCATATTTCAAATCAGTAACAAAATCTCACTTAAAATGTCCCATAAATGTTGTTTCTAATGCTTGAATTGCATTATAAAAGATGAACTGATCAAGTCAGCACACACTCACCTTCATACAATGACAATGAAAACTAGATTAAAAGGTTTGTAGACAAACTTTAAGTTGGCATGAAAAAGCCTTGCGGGAAAGTTTGAAGAAGTTTTAAAAGCTTGAGGTTGATGAGATCGAATGGAAGCTTAAGTGAGGATTAGAAATAGAGCGGCCTTTCAGAGACTTTCCGCAATGAAAGTCTATGGGATTGTTGCGAGTTTTCATCAGCAATTTTAGGAAGTCCGTAAGTGTGATCAGTCTGAAAAGATAAAGCAACTCGAGTCAGAACCGTTTGAAGGTCCAGTCTGAGTTTGGTGGTTGTAGCTCGAACAGTTGAGGAGCAGTAGCTTGGAGAGATTTAAAAGAATCATCTTTAGTACAATATTAAAGTGATCGAGTTTTATGGAAACGCGGTAAATCTGCTAAACATGCTAAAAAGTCAACAAAAAAAGACCCATTTCAAACTTAAAAATATGGTTCAGTTTTAACTTATTAGCACAAAACTCATTTCTTGTAATAATGGCAAATATTTTCCTCTGCTTGATTGATCATGACAAAACTTTATTAATCCCAAACAACATGTTGATCTGCCATTACAGACATTAACAATGAGCTTCATGTTTTGAAATGTTTAAAGTGCACAAACTACGCGGCGTTCTGGATGAACAGATGCTGAAAACGGCAGACAAATGAAAGGTGGAGAAGAGTTGATTTAACAGGTGCAGGTGGGAATTGATTCTTGCATAAGGGACTGTTAGAAAAACATCATACGCAATTACTGAATACATCAAAGCTGATCTTTATGCAATATTAATGTGATCCAGCACTGCTGCAGACGTCTCTGTTCCTCACAGGTTCTTCAGTGTATCCTGACCCTCGGGTTTCTCCAGCCAGTGCGGAGGCCAGCTGGCTTTAATACTGGGACGCTCCTTCACCATTTCATAATACTCCATCAGTCTGGGACACTTCTCTTTAGGACAGCTGTTAACCATTAAACCAGTCAAACATTAAACCAGTCAAACACATCCAACATTAACCAGGTCAAACACATCCAACACTAAACCACAGTCCAACACTAAACCACAGTCCAACACTAAACCACAGTCCAACACATCCAACATTAAACCACAGTCCAACACGTCCAGCACTAAACCACAGTCCAACACTAAACCACAGTCCAACACTAAACCACAGTCCAACACTAAACCACAGTCCAACACTAAACCACAGTCCAACACTAAACCACAGTCCAACACTAAACCACAGTCCAACACTAAACCACACTCCAACACTAAACCTCAGTCCAACACTAAACCTCAGTCCAACACTAAACCTCAGTCCAACACTAAACCACAGCACAGTCCAACACTAAACCTCAGTCCAACACTAAACCACAGTCCAACACTAAACCACACTCCAACACTAAACCACACTCCAACACTAAACCTCAGTCCAACACTAAACCTCAGTCCAACACTAAACCTCAGTCCAACACTAAACCTCAGTCCAACACTAAACCACAGCACAGTCCAACACTAAACCACAGTCCAACACTAAACCACAGTCCAACACTAAACCACAGTCCAACACTAAACCACAGTCCAACAGTCCAACACTAAACCTCAGTCCAACACTAAACCTCAGTCCAACACTAAACCTCAGTCCAACACTAAACCACAGCACAGTCCAACACTAAACCACAGCACAGTCCAACACTAAACCACAGTCCAACACTAAACCACAGTCCAACACTAAACCACAGTCCAACACTAAACCACAGTCCAACACTAAACCACAGTCCAACACTAAACCACAGTCCAACACTAAACCAGCAGTCCAACACTAAACCAGCAGTCCAACACTAAACCAGCAGTCCAACACTAAACCAGCAGTCCAACACTAAACCAGCAGTCCAACACTAAACCACCAGTCCAACACTAAACCACAGTCCAACACTAAACCACAGTCCAACACTAAACCGGTCCAACACTAAACCACAGTCCAACACTAAACCACAGTCCAACACTAAACCGGTCCAACATTAAACCGGTCCAACACTAAACCAGCACTAAACCACAGTCCAACACTAAACCACCAGTCCAACACTAAACCACCAGTCCAACACTAAACCAGCACTAAACCAGCAGTCCAACACTAAACCAGCAGTCCAACACTAAACCAGTAGTCCAACACTAAACCAGCAGTCCAACACTAAACCACCAGTCCAACACTAAACCACCAGTCCAACACTAAACCACCAGTCCAACACTAAACCACCAGTCCAACACTAAACCAGCAGTCCAACACTAAACCAGCACTAAACCACAGTCCAACACTAAACCGGTCCAACACTAAACCAGCAGTCCAACACTAAATCACAGTCCAACACTAAATCACAGTCCAACACTAAACCACAGTCCAACACTAAACCACAGTCCAACACTAAACCACAGTCCAACACTAAACCAGTCAAACACATCCAACATTAAACCAGCACTAAACCACCAGTCCAACACTAAACCACCAGTCCAACACTAAACCACAGTCCAGCACTAAACCTCAGTCCAACACTAAACCACAGCACAGTCCAACACTAAACCACAGTCCAACACTAAACCACAGTCCAACACTAAACCACAGTCCAACACTAAACCAGCAGTCCAACACTAAACCAGCAGTCCAACACTAAACCACAGTCCAACACTAAACCAGTCAAACACATCCAACATTAAACCAGCACTAAACCACCAGTCCAACACTAAACCACCAGTCCAACACTAAACCACAGTCCAACACTAAATCACAGTCCAACACTAAACCACAGTCCAGCACTAAACCTCAGTCCAACACTAAACCACAGCACAGTCCAACACTAAACCACAGTCCAACACTAAACCACAGTCCAACACTAAACCACAGTCCAACACTAAACCACAGTCCAACACTAAACCAGCAGTCCAACACTAAACCAGCAGTCCAACACTAAACCAGCAGTCCAACACTAAACCAGCAGTCCAACACTAAACCAGCAGTCCAACACTAAACCACAGTCCAACACTAAACCACCAGTCCAACACTAAACCACAGTCCAACACTAAACCACAGTCCAACACTAAACCACAGTCCAACACTAAACCACAGTCCAACACTAAACCACAGTCCAACACTAAACCACAGTCCAACACTAAACCACAGTCCAACACTAAACCGGTCCAACACTAAACCAGCACTAAACCACAGTCCAACACTAAACCACCAGTCCAACACTAAACCACCAGTCCAACACTAAACCACCAGTCCAACACTAAACCAGCACTAAACCAGCAGTCCAACACTAAACCAGCAGTCCAACACTAAACCAGCAGTCCAACACTAAACCAGCAGTCCAACACTAAACCAGCAGTCCAACACTAAACCAGCAGTCCAACACTAAACCACCAGTCCAACACTAAACCACCAGTCCAACACTAAACCACCAGTCCAACACTAAACCACCAGTCCAACACTAAACCACCAGTCCAACACTAAACCACCAGTCCAACACTAAACCAGCAGTCCAACACTAAACCAGCACTAAACCACAGTCCAACACTAAACCGGTCCAACACTAAACCAGCAGTCCAACACTAAATCACAGTCCAACACTAAATCACAGTCCAACACTAAACCACAGTCCAACACTAAACCACAGTCCAACACTAAACCACAGTCCAACACTAAACCAGTCAAACACATCCAACATTAAACCAGCACTAAACCACCAGTCCAACACTAAACCACCAGTCCAACACTAAACCACCAGTCCAACACTAAACCACAGTCCAACACTAAACCACAGTCCAGCACTAAACCAGCACTAAACCACAGTCCAACATTAAACCAGTCAAACACATCCAACATTAAACCACAGTCCAACACTAAACCACAGTCCAACACTAAACCACAGTCCAACACTAAACCACAAACACCAGTCCAACACTAAACACCAGTCCAACACTAAACACCAGTCCAACACTAAACACCAGTCCAACACTAAACCACAGTCCAACACTAAACCAGCACTAAACCACAGTCCAACACTAAACCACAGTCCAACACTAAACCACAGTCCAACACTAAACCACAGTCCAACACTAAACCGGTCCAACATTAAACCACAGTCCAACACTAAACCACAGTCCAACACTAAACCACAGTCCAACACTAAACCACAGTCCAACACTAAACCACAGTCCAACACTAAACCACAGTCCAACACTAAACCACAGTCCAACACTAAACCACAGTCCAACACTAAACCGGTCCAACATTAAACCACAGTCCAACACTAAACCACAGTCCAACACTAAACCACAGTCCAACACTAAACCAGTCCAACACTAAACCAGTCCAACACTAAACCACAGTCCAACACTAAACCACAGTCCAACACTAAACCAGTCCAACACTAAACCACAGTCCAACACTAAACCACCAGTCCAACACTAAACCACCAGTCCAACACTAAACCACAGTCCAACACAGTCCAACACTAAACCACAGTCCAACACTAAACCACAGTCCAACACTAAACCGGTCCAACACTAAACCACAGTCCAACACTAAACCACAGTCCAACACTAAACCACAGTCCAACACTAAACCAGTCCAACACTAAACCACAGTCCAACACTAAACCACAGTCCAACACTAAACCACAGTCCAACACTAAACCGGTCCAACATTAAACCACAGTCCAACACTAAACCAGTCCAACACTAAACCACAGTCCAACACTAAACCACAGTCCAACACTAAACCACAGTCCAACACTAAACCACAGTCCAACACTAAACCACAGTCCAACACTAAACCACAGTCCAACACTAAACCGGTCCAACATTAAACCACAGTCCAACACTAAACCAGTCCAACACTAAACCACAGTCCAACACTAAACCACAGTCCAACACTAAACCAGCACTAAACCACAGTCCAACACTAAACCACAGTCCAACACTAAACCACAGTCCAACATTAAACCACAGTCCAACACTAAACCACAGTCCAACACTAAACCACAGTCCAACACTAAACCACAGTCCAACACTAAACCACAGTCCAACACTAAACCGGTCCAACATTAAACCACAGTCCAACACTAAACCACAGTCCAACACTAAACCACAGTCCAACACTAAACCAGTCCAACACTAAACCACAGTCCAACACTAAACCACAGTCCAACACTAAACCACCAGTCCAACACTAAACCACCAGTCCAACACTAAACCACCAGTCCAACACTAAACCACAGTCCAACACTAAACCACAGTCCAACACTAAACCACAGTCCAACACTAAACCGGTCCAACACTAAACCGGTCCAACACTAAACCACAGTCCAACACTAAACCACAGTCCAACACTAAACCACAGTCCAACACTAAACCGGTCCAACATTAAACCACAGTCCAACACTAAACCAGTCCAACACTAAACCACAGTCCAACACTAAACCACAGTCCAACACTAAACCACAGTCCAACACTAAACCACAGTCCAACACTAAACCACAGTCCAACACTAAACCACAGTCCAACACTAAACCAGTCCAACACTAAACCACAGTCCAACACTAAACCAGCACTAAACCACCAGTCCAACACTAAACCACAGTCCAACACTAAACCAGCACTAAACCAGCAGTCCAACACTAAACCACAGTCCAACACTAAACCACAGTCCACCACTAAACCAGCACTAAACCACAGTCCAACACTAAACCAGTCCAACACTAAACCACAGTCCAACACTAAACCAACACTAAACCAGCACTAAACCACAGTCCAACACTAAACCACAGTCCAACACTAAACCAGCAGTCCAACACTAAACCACAGTCCAACACTAAACCAACACTAAACCAGCACTAAACCACAGTCCAACACTAAACCACAGTCCAACACTAAACCACAGTCCAACACTAAACCAACACTAAACCAGCACTAAACCACAGTCCAACACTAAACCAGTCCAACATTAAACCAGTCAAACACATCCAACATTAAACCAGTCCAACACTAAACCACAGTCCAACACTAAACCAACACTGAACCACAGTCCAACACTAAACCAGCAGTCCAACACTAAACCAGCAGTCCAACACTAAACCAGCAGTCCAACACTAAACCAGTCCAACACTAAACCAGTCCAACACTAAACCAGTCCAACACTAAACCAGCAGTCCAACACTAAACCAGTCCAACACTAAACCAGCAGTCCAACTCTAAACCAGTCCAACACTAAACCAGCAGTCCAACACTAAACCAGCAGTCCAACACTAAACCAGTAGCAGTCCAACACTAAACCAGTAGCAGTCCAACACTAAACCAGCAGTCCAACACTAAACCAGCAGTCCAACACTAAACCAGCAGTCCAACACTAAACCAGCAGTCCAACCCTAAACCAGTCCAACACTAAACCACAGTCCAACACTAAACCACAGTCCAACACTAAACCACAGTCCAACACTAAACCACAGTCCAACACTAAACCACAGTCCAACACTAAACACTAAACCACAGTCCAACACTAAACCACAGTCCAACACTAAACACTAAACCACAGTCCAACACTAAACACTAAACCAGCAGTCCAACACTAAACCAGCAGTCCAACACTAAACCAGCAGTCCAACACTAAACCAGCAGTCCAACACTAAACCAGTCCAACACGAAACCAGTCCAACACTAAACCAGTCTCTGATCCACCTTAACCTGGCATTATGAGTAAACATGCTGTAAGGAGGATTGATTATGATTTCACTCACTGAAGTCGTGGGAAATATGCGATAACGGGGAAACAAACCACGTCCGCCATGGTGAAGTTCTTGCCGGCGAGGAACGAGCCTTTACCCATCTGACCAGAAGAGGAGACCAGTTTAACACACCGACAAAGGTTGAAGATAACAGTTATGGCAATAGTTATAATTACTTCAAAAGCTAGAATTGAACAAACATGGCATTCATAATGCAAATATTTTCTATAAGAAATGGAAAGTTTGCATTTACTTGCTCCACTAACACTCATTATTTCCGCTGCTGTTGTGAGTTATTGCATTTACACATATGGAAATATGAAGAGATCATCAATGGAACATGCATTGTTCATAATGAGACCAGGAATCTGTACACATAAATGGATCATTTCTATTGCTAATAAATCGATTAACAAATGGTTTCAAGTCTGATTTCATGCCTTGGTTTGAAAGGCGTCCAGTAATATAGACTTGCCTGAACACACACACACTCAGAAGAGAAACACACAGCTGACCCGAGTCACAGCTGGATGTGACTAATACTTGCTGAAGTGTGCATCACTGTGTTCTCTTCCACTTTATCGCTGTGCAGCGGCGTTGAAGCAATCTGTATTATATACAGCGCTGTAGAAATAAAGCTGACGACTTTAAAACACAACCTTCTCCAAGTACCCGTCCCACAGCTTCAGCTCGGTGACCAGATGCTCCTTGTTCCTCTTCAGGGCCGACTCGTGACGCTCTCCTCCCGGGACGGCCCACTCGTAGAAGGCCACGTCATCTGCACACACACACACACACACACACGCACGCTGTTTATTCGGCTGATATAAAGAGCAAAGAGAGCATGTGACTGGAGCACGAGGACAGCGAATAAACTGCATGAATTACTATTATAAACTATTTTGAAGCGGATGAGAAGATCCTGTGATGCAAGCACAGATCCGTTTATTCTCCTCTGAATTATACACCATTTATTTCTATATAAGATGCAAATTAGCACATTTTATGTATTTTTCCAAATGAAGCAGTGTGTACACTAAAATCGGCAGATTAGTCTGGTTGAAAGATTAACCTAATGTAATATATAGTATAACCACTAGATGGCAGCATAAGCATATTTTGCTTGCAGCAATATTTATAAATATGTTTATGCTTTCATGCCTTTACATGTAAGAAATTCTTAAGTGCAGTAAAACACTGATCACTTGTTTGAAGAGGTTTCTGGACTTCAAATGAAAAGGCTACTATGGTTCCAAACGCCATCATTTCTGATGCTTTGAGATATTGACACACACTGGCCCAGATGCAGTGAACGACTGAACAAGCCCAGGCTTTATACTTTATGACCGGTCATATACTTTATAATGGCAGTCATGTCAAGCATTGATAATAACCAAATAAATTGCATCACTTTTTCTAAGGTTTTCTCAGCAGTGTTGTAACAATGTTGAAATGAAGAATGTTCAACTTTGGGTAAAACGCAGCACTCATCACTGTCACGGTTTACCCAGCCGTCCAATCACAGTGCAGGAGGGGCGGGGCTAATACCACACCAGCCAACCACCACATTCTGCTTGTACACATCAACAGCTGACAAACACAAGCACAAAGCAGAACAAAATCATTTCATCAAAACAATGTTACATTTTTTCAACATTTTGATATAGAATCAACACAGAAACAAATGTGTGAAATGAGATACTAGTAACACTTTCTCAGATATTCCGTATCATAACCAAGCGGCAACATCTAATCTTTAAGGGTAATCTTTAATCCTTAGCGGTAAACTCCGCTAGGGGCCGGTCCCAGAGGGAGCAAATGTCCGTAGACCCCCATGTTAAAATGTCCGTTTTCACAGCATAAATTCATGTTTTTACAGGTTGGTCCCATGGACTTTTATTGTGTTTTTCGACAGGTTCCGAGTGCCTGACAACTGTAAGGGGGGTGAATTTTTTTCAAACTCGTTAGTTTAGATCGTGTTTAGATATAAAATGTATGACAAATTAAGGGCGTGGTTAACTTTGACAGCTGATAACGGCTGCGCCAAGTGGAGTTCCTGAAATGTGACGTCTCGGCCATGATCCGACAGGACACATCACACCACCTCTGATCCTTTCTGAACATTTATAACAAGATTTTCCAAGATGGCGCCGCCCATACCCCCCATAAACGCCTCAAAACCGTTCTTCAGAAAGTCTATGGGTGACATCACAGACGCTTTGTCCATATTTTTTACAGTCTATGATCATAACAAGCAAAGCGTCTCCACTGGGAAACCACCGCTCGGCGTTAGCTGGCTAAAAACGCTCTGGTGGACACGTGGCCTAAATGTGCGCTCATGATTTGAATCACTTACACATCTTCTGCTGCAGGCTGTTGGTCTCGAACATGCGCTGGTAGACGAGCGCCTGCTCAGCCGGATCCTCTGGGATCAGACGCGCTCCTTGAGACTTGAATGCACTCTAGAAACCAGAAACATTGCTCAGGCTGTGCTGTGACGCTTATCTTTGTGTTTGGAATTGCACTTGTTATAACTACTCTTCCTGGAAAACAATGGATTTAATTAAGCAAACGCGGACCAATTATGTGAAGGTTGAGCAGCGAGCTCATTGGCTACTGATACAGCAGGAACCAATCAGCTGTGCCCTAGAGAATGATGCGATTGATTCACAGCCTGTGCCATATAGAGTTTAATGACAGAACTTTAACACAAACATGCAATATAAGCATTTAAACATGGAATGTCTACATTGGAACTTTTAAATCAATCTCTATTCTAAACTGGAATAAAATATCAGTTAACTTAATGCTCTTAGCTTTTCTTAAAACCTTGAAAACTAGTACAAAGTGATTATTTGTAACTCACAGTTTGATAGACAATATTAATATTATTGTTTATTTGGACTGTAATCCTGCGAGATGTCAGACTCAAACTAAGTGCACTGTGTCCATAAAACTGAAGGAAACGCATTAAATCACTGATTTTTTTGTGTCATATTTTGTTTGTCCCTAAACTGACATATTCATGGGAAAATATGATGGGAGTTTGAAATATATTTTAATGTTTTTGCAGGTTCGGGTTCCACGAGAAAATTTGTTCAAAAAACCTTTGCATTCTTTTGCGAACGAACTCGTGCAAAAGTTTCTCAGGGTAACGCAAAACCTTTATGAATACATGCAATAATATTGAAATATTTATTTGTTTATTTTTGTAAACAGCTCTTAACCATCTAGTATGAAAGCCCATTTTTTGCCAAATAAGAAAAAAAAACATGCTTTTGTAAGTCATTGTTATGACAAAAAAGTAAAAATTATGACATACTAATTCATGATTATGAGATGAAAAGTCGAAACTTTGACTTACATATTCATGACAAAATTTTGAAATTGACAAACACACATATTTATGACATAAAAGCTTAGTATGTTATGATTTCAACTTTTGATCTAAATTTGATTTATGTCATATCTTTTATATTATAACTTTGATGTGATGGCAATACCACTCCTCCCTTCTCTCAGCCATCCACACACATTTAAGCTGCATTTTTCACAAAGATTATGAGCTAGACTTGAGCTGAAAGAGGGGGTTTCATGAGCCTTTAAGATTTATTTATTATTATGTGGCGGGAATGGGCTCTCGTGGTCTAGCAAATCACGCTTAATTTCCCCGCATTTGCAGGTGAATACCCCCTTTATTTTTTTTATTTTTTTTTGCTGAGCGTCTTTTCTTATTCACAAGATTTTAACACTTTTTGATTGTGTTTGTTAAAATTAGGCACAGATGTATTTCTACGAATAATTAAGGAACTGTTTATGGCACTAATTTACCTCCAGATACAGACACGCGGCGAAAGACTCGTTCACGATGATGTCTCCGTGCTTGAAAGTTGGAAGCTGCAAATAATAATAATAATAATAGAAGTGCAATATTATAACAAAAGTTAGTCACTTGTTTTGTGTCTTTATGAAAGTTGCATTTGTAGTGAACACGTAATGCAATCACCAGAAACCTTAATCAACAGGCGTCTGTCTGAGACGCACCTGAACTCTGGGATTGAGGGCCTTCACTTCTGCACACTGATGCTCTTTCTTGTCAAACGACAGAAGTTTGTGTTTGTATCCCTGCAGTTTCTTCTCCTCCAGCGCGATCATGAGCCTCCAGCACGGCGGAGAGCCAGAGCCCCAGTAAAGCATCATATTCTGCGCCATAATGTCCAGTTTAATCAGAAAAGTTGTTAGGTTTTGTTGTGTTCCGAACTGTGGGCGTGGCCTGTTCGCAAGTTCAAGCATGCGCAGTTTATGCTCGTGTGAAGACCGCGAAGCAGCCTGAAGATGACGTAGGCAGGCTACTTAAAGGGATAGTTCACCCCAAAATGAAAATTATCCCATAATTTACTCACCCTCAAGCCATCCTAGTGTATATGACTTACTTTTAGCAACACACTAGAGTTATATAAAAAAATCTTTATAATGGCAGTGAATGGTGACAGATTTTGAAGCTCCAAAAAGCGCAAGTAATCCATATCCATATGACTCGTGCGTTAATAAATGCCTTCTGAAGCGAGGAAAAATATCCATTTAAAACTTTATAAACTATAATCACTCACTGTCATGATAAATCGAGTCAACTATCAGTTAATGATTAAACTAAGTAGACTACATATGACTGACATTCATTAAAAATATCTATAGCTTGCTTTGAGCATATAGTGCATAATACACATTGAACGTAATTTATTTCACTTGATAAACTTAATTCATTAAAATTAATAAAAGCAATAGCAAATTGAATTGAAAATCATTATTTTGTTGTTGTTGTTGTTGAGTAACTGAAATATTTGGACATTTAACACTAAATTTCACCAAATGTTCCTTTACTTTGAATTATTCGATAACACTTTACAAAAAGGTCCCACTGGTTAATGTATTGGTTATGCATGAACTTATAAACAAATGGAGCCTTGTTGTAAAGTGTTATATTTCAAAGGAAAGGAAGATTTGTTTAAATTTAGTTAAAGAGTTAAATGTCCAAATATTTCAGTTTTTAAAAGAATGTAATGATCGATGTTCAATTAGCAAGAAAAAAGCGATTAGCATTAAGTGTGAATGTGTTTTACACTATTTCGCTGTCACTCCTGCTGTTGACTCTTATCAGCCTTGAGTTTTGAAAGTCCACATGATGATGATGATGAAGAAGAAAACGATCAAGTTGAAGCTGAAACTGTCACTTCATGCAGGATCATCATGAATGTGTTCTTGTGGAAGATGCGCTTTCATATCTCAGATTTCTGGTACTGTACGTTTCATTCAAGCTGATTTTGCCTTAAAATGCGCATTAGCAACATTAAAATCCTCTGATCTCAGACAAGTTTTAGCTGCACACAAGAATTATTGTGAGATTTTATTTTTTGCAACCAAATTTTATTGTAGGCTAACTATAAACGAACTTTGCAGAAACGTTGACGGTTTTTGTAATTACCCAAAAAGAACATAACATTCTCTAATGGTTATATTTTATTTTTATAACCATTCTTTAGAATTTTTTTTATCTGTGTGTTAGTTTAAATTTTACAGACTTTAGTTTGTATTCCTTTTACCGGTTTCCTGTTCCTAGTTCCCGCCAGTCAGAGCTCTGAAACTAGTTTATAGAATTTAATAAAATATAGAAATTAGATACGTCAAAACATGTTATGACCAGATAATTCCAAGCCAACTGTATAGCTAAAATATATAAACCAGGATTAAGCGAATATGTGGAAACTAAAGCACAGAAAGATGCGCGCGCACTCGCATAATTTAAAAAGTAACGGTCATTTCGTTTTACTGCTGACTACATTAGTTTATCGATCTCTTTGTTAAATAATTACAATTAATATAGATATGAGACTAACTATGATTTCGGCGAGATTTGACACGCCTGATTGAAGAGTTTTAAGTTTTTACACTGATATCCTACTTCAAGTCATTTCTTTTATTTCATTGAATAAACTTAATTCTTTGAAAAATATAGATTTTAAGTCATTGTTATTTGGTGCAGAGGACATGTATAAATCTTGGTACTCCCGTGCAAAACTTACATATTAATGGACAAATTTAATCTTCCATATGGTTGATGTGCTCAGATTATTTTAATGAATTTAACAATAACAATATAGCTTATTATGATTTGTATAATGATTATTGGCCCCCGGTTGGATCGACTAACTTTTTATTTGATGTATGAATATGGAAGAATAAACAAGATAAATCTGAAAAATAACGTGCAGGAACCAATGCTTGCTTGTATAAAACACTGCGAAGATGTGAAATGTAACCATTAAACTGAAACCCAGACAGCAACAGTGTCCAGTTGTGGGATCCGTGTGTACCAGATGTGGGCCGGATCTGAAACTGAACCATATTTTTTAGTTCTTATAATGCTGGTAAATATTTTCCTCAGCTTGATTGAACAAGATAACTTTATTAATCCCAAACAACAGACAGACACAGTGTCCGGATGCGGCCCAGTGTTTCTGTGTGGGGTTACAGACAATAACAAGCTTCATCTTTAGAAACGGCTCAAAATAAAGGTCACAAATTAAGCGGTCAGACAAATGAAAGATGCAGCAACGCAAACAAGACGAGATTTGAGATTTAACAGTTGTAGGTGTGGATTGATTAGGAAGAGAGACTTCTGAAATATTTCTTGCATAAAAGAAAGTTAGAAAACATCACATGCAATTACTGAATACATCAAAGCTGCACTTTATGCAATATTAATCAGATTCTGTGATGATCCAGCGGTGCTGCAGACGTCTCTGTTCCTCACAGGTTCTTCAGTGTATCCTGACCCTCGGGTTTCTCCAGCCACTCCGGAGGCCAGCTGGCTTTAATACTGGGACGCTCCTTCAACATTTCATAATACTCCATCAGTCTGGGACACTTCTCTTTAGGACAGCTGTTAACCATTAAACCAGTCAAACATTAAACCAGTAAACATTAAACCAGTAAACATTAAACCAGTCCAACATTAAACCAGTCAAACACTAAACCAGTCAAACACTAAACCAGTCAAACACATCCAACATTAAACCAGTCAAACACATCCAACATTACACCAGTCAAACATTAAACCAGTAAACATTAAACCAGTAAACATTAAACCAGTCAAACACATCCCACATTAAACCAGTCAAACACTAAACCAGTCAAAAACATCCAACATTAAACCAGTCCAACACTAAACCAGTCCAACACTAAACCAGTCCAACACTAAACCAGTCCAACACTAAACCAGTCCAACACTAAACCAGTCCAACACTAAACCAGTCCAACACTAAACCAGTCCAACACTAAACCAGTCCAACACTAAACCAGTCAAACACTAAACCAGTCAAACACTAAACCAGTCAAACACTAAACCAGTCAAACACTAAACCAGTCAAACACTAAACCAGTAAACATTAAACCAGTAAACATTAAACCAGTAAACATTAAACCAGTAAACATTAAACCAGTCAAACACTAAACAAGTCAAACACATCCAACATTAAACCAGTCAAACACATCCAACATTACACCAGTCAAACATTAAACCAGTCAAACACATCCCACATTAAACCAGTCAAACACTAAACCAGTCAAAAACATCAAACATTAAACTAGTCAAACATTAAACCAGTAAACATTAAACCAGTAAACATTAAACCAGTAAACATTAAACCAGTCAAACACTTAACCAGTCCAACACTAAACCAGTCCAACACTAAACCAGTCCAACACTAAACCAGTCCAACACTAAACCAGTCCAACACTAAACCAGTCCAACACTAAACCAGTCAAAAACTAAACCAGTCAAACACATCCAGCATTACACCAATCAAACATTAAACTAGTCAAACATTAAACCAGTCATACACTAAACCAGTCAAACACATCCAACATTAAACTAGTCAAACATTAAACTAGTCAAACATTAAACTAGTCAAACATTAAACTAGTCAAACATTAAACTAGTCAAACATTAAACCAGTAAACATTAAACCAGTAAACACTAAACCAGTCAAATACATCCAACACTAAACCAGTCCAACACTAAACCAGTCCAACACTAAACCAGTCCAACACTAAACCAGTCCAACACTAAACCAGTCCAACACTAAACCAGTCCAACACTAAACCAGTCCAACACTAAACCAGTCAAACATTAAACCAGTCAAACATTAAACCAGTCAAACACTAAACCATTCAAACACTAAACCAGTCAAACACATCCAACATTAAACTAGTCAAACATTAAACCAGTCAAACACATCCAACATTAAACCAGTCAAACATTAAACCAGTAAACATTAAACCAGTCAAACACTAAACCAGTCAAACACTAAACCAGTCCAACATTAAACCAGTCCAACATTAAACCAGTCCAACACGAAACCAGTCCAACACGAAACCAGTCTCTGATCCACCTTAACCTGGCATTATGAGTAAACATGCTGTAAGGAGGATTGATTATGATTTCACTCACTGAAGTCGTGGGAAATATGCGATAACGGGGAAACAAACCACGTCCGCCATGGTGAAGTTCTTGCCGGCGAGGAACGAGCCTTTACCCATCTGACCAGAAGAGGAGACCAGTTTAACAGACCGACAAGGAAGGAGTCAAGGTCAATGGACAAAGGTTGATGATAACAGTTATGGCATATGGCAATAATTATCCTCTATTTATGGCATTCATAATGCAATTAATTTCAATAAGAACGAATGACAGAGGCAGCGAATCAGGTTTGTTGTATTTAATCCTTTAGCTAATGTTCCTCTACGTGATATTTCTTCAGAACATGGCAAGTGACTGAGGCGCTAAAGTCTGACGTCGTCACGATTCGTGCTATCGGGAGATCGTGAGACTCGATTAGGCCTGGCCGCTAATAATCGGCTAGAAGAGGCTAGTCGAACAAATGTTATTAGTCGGATAGTAGAAGAAAAAAAACCTCATGGCGAAGTCGCGTAATCCGTGAGGGACAGATCGTTAACGGCGAGTACTTGTGGTAATTACAAATCCAAATGTTCGCCTGTCATCCATCGACCTTAAAATGGCTTATCATTTGAAACATGCAAGTAGTAGCAACTTTACATTGCTATAATGCTAACCTAGATAAATGTGCGCTAGCCTTTTATTACACGCATATCCAAGTGTGGAAGCTATTAGCGCTCTTACTGCACGACACTTAACACACTCGCGACACTTACTCGCGGCACACTCGCGACGACGCTCGGCACACACTCGCTTAACACTCGCTCGCTTGGCACACCCGCTACGCTTGCCACTCACTCGCGACGCTTTGCACACTTGCGACGCTTTGCACACTCGCGACGCTTTGCACACTCGCGACGCTTTGCACACTCGCGACGCTTTGCACACTCGCGACGCTTTGCACACTCGCGACGCTTTGCACACTCGCGACGCTTTGCACACTCGCGACGCTTTGCACACTCGCGACGCTTTGCACACTCGCGACGCTTTGCACACTCGCGACACTTTGCACACTCGCGACACTTTGCACACTCGCGACACTTAGCACACTCAGTCATTGTCACAGGAAACGGACTAATTTTATTTGTGTGCACTCAAAATAACTAAAAGTAGTGCTTTTGTAAAATTTAGAAAACCATCAGGATGTGCTTTCTGCCGTCTCAGTGAACTTCAGCGCGTCACAAAACAAACCGAAACTCAGCGTGAACTTTCCTCACAGACATGAGAAATACAATACGTTATGATTATGAAACGTGCGTGCACTAATGTGGAGATTCATCACTGCAGCTGAAAGCATAGAAAACGCGAGTTTATCAATAAATTATAAAAATGTTCAGACAGTCTCCCATTCATAATCATTGCTTTTGCTGGTGCGCTGTGCCTTTAAGTGTGAGCAATTAAAGGCTCATTATTCATTTGATTTGGCTTATTAATATACACGTGGTTAGTCGACTAATCGCTTAAATGAACGACTACTAGTCGACAAGAAAAATCTTTAGTTGAGGGCAGCGCTACTAGCGATCGAGTCACAGCATCCCTGTCTAACACACAACCTTCTCCAAGTACCCGTCCCACAGCTTCAGCTCGGTGACCAGATTCTCCTTGTTCCTCTTCAGGGCCGACTCGTGACGCTCTCCTTCCGGGACATACCACTCGTAGAAGGCCACGTCATCTGCACACACACACACACACACACACACACACACACACACGAGTTCAATAGCAGATAACCGGCAGACTGTCATCCGCTCAGCGCGAAACAACCGCTAACCACTTCAACCACTAGTAGTCGCTGTTGGACGTCAAGTGCAGGGACCATAACGACACGCTTGTTTTCCTTAATGCAAACCGTGAGCAAAGAGAGCATGTGATCGGAGGACGACGGAGGCGAATAAACTACATGAATTACTATTATAAACTATTTTTGACCAAATAAGTACAGACCCATTATTGTTCTTAATGTTGAAGACCTGTGAAAGGTTATATGAGGAGGCTAATGTTGTATAATGCTATAGGCTAACTGTTGAAATCAATTTTACTAATATATCTATGCACACATTGTCTGACACCAAAGACACTCTTAACTGTTAAGAGTTAACAAAAGAGTTCTGAATCTCAGGATCAAAACACACGTGAAATGAGTGATAGAAGCATTGCTGACGCACATGTAAATTATAATGCGATCATCAAACAGCTATAAATCAAAACTGCCGAACGTTTCTGAATGAAATGATGAACCCATGAAGAGGAAACGGCTGTGAAGCTTTAGGGCTGTTAACCGACTAGGAGAAATCTGTCGTTGTGCAGCTTTAAATGTACGTTCATGATTTATATCACTTACACATTTTCTGCTGCAAGTTTTCGGTCTCAAACATGCGCTGGTAGACGAGCGCCTGCTCAGCCGGATCCTCTGGGATCAGACGCGCTCCTTGAGACTTGAACGCACTCTGGAAACCAGAAACATTTCTTTTATATTTTTCTTGGAGTTTTAAGTAAAAAAAAAAATCCATTTGTAACTATTCTAAGATGGCAATGAAGAAATGACAAGACATCGAAGCACAAAAACCTTCCCATCAAATACAGGACTTGCTACTGCTAATACACACACACACGACAATATATAGCGTACATGAATTACCCGTGGCAGATTGACACAGGTGGAGCTGGGGAAGGAGGAGGGTTTCTGAAAGCGCTGCACTGCTACAGCAAATGCTGACCAGTATTTGAAGGTTGAGCAGCGAGCTCATTGGCTACTGATAAAGCAGGAACCAATCAGCTGTGCCCTATAGAAAATGATGTGATTGCAAGTAGATTGAATTACGGACCGATCAGCCTGTGCAATCCAGAGTTTCATGACTGTTTTCATGCACTGTGTTTGTATAAAACTGAGAAAAACTAAATTTATTCAGATTTTTTTGTCATGTTTTGTTACAGAGCCCCTAAACTGACATAGTAATGCAAATATATAATGGGAGTTATAATTTAATGTCTTTCACAAAACGGGTTCCACGAGAAAATTTGTGTTCGCTCACAAAAACTTAGCATTCTTTTGCAAACGCATGCAAAAGTTTTCAGGGGAACTGAAGGTTTGATTTTTTAGTATGAAAGCCCATTTCACCTCATAATCTGAAATGACATATCCAAAATTATGAGAGGAAAAATCAAAACTTTGACTTGCATTTTCATAATAATGACATGTTGAAATTGACATACTAAGCAGAAATCATGACGTGAAGTCATAACTATGACATTAAAAGCAGGGCTGTCAAAATAACGCGTTAATTTCGATTAATTAATCTGAGAAAAAATAACGTGTTAAAAAAAATGCAGATTAATCCATTCCATATTGACCTTTGACTTGGTGCCGTTCTAGACATCATTCGACTCTAACATCGGGTAGATGAGAACGCGCTGCCTGTATCATTGATGGAACATTTAACGTTACTTATAAAAAACGGCCTGATGGAAACGTTGATAAAAAATAAAGTCGTCTGCAGCAAGGAATTTGCATATCACCGGAGTTCGTCTCTAAAGTACCACAGCATTCAGGTCAGGAGTTAACGTTAATCCTGAGGTACGACCTAGTAACATAACTTGCAATAGCGAAACACCATTATGTTAAAAATTCAGCAGATGTAACTTAGGCTACGACACTGAAAAAAAAAAAAAAGGAGATTGTTTTGGTGGGAGCGGAATATATCGCACTGACAGGGGATCACTGGACTTCAGTTAGCAATCACATTTACCTTGGTGTTATGGCAAATACCGGTAATAATAAAAGCTCTTTTGAACTTTAATATCACTAATGCTGATTATTCATTGATTCATTTGAATTTAAATATGCAAAGATTATGTATGCGATTAATTTAGATTAATCACAGAGTATGTAATAATCGATTGACAGCCCTAATTAAAAGACAAAATTATGACATTCAACTTTAAAATTATGACATACAAATTAAGTTATGATTTTTACTTTTTATCTCAATTATGAGATCATTAATTATTTCATAAGTATGCACGTCTCTTTTTTTACTGAGTATATTATTTTCTTATTCATAAGAATTATAACAATTTTGATTGTGTTTGTAGAAATACATCTGTGCCTAATTTTAACAAACAATTAAGGAACTGTTTCTGGCACTGATTTACCTCCAGATACAGACACGCGGCGAAAGACTCGTTCACGATGATGTCTCCGTGCTTGAAAGTTGGAACCTGCAAAAAAAAAATTAAAAATAAATAAATAAAAGTGCAATATTATAACAAAAGTTAGTCACTTGTTTTGTGTCTTTATTAAAGTTGCATTTGTAGTGAACACGTAATGCAATCTTCAGAAACCTTAATCAACAGGCGTCTGTCTGAGACGCACCTGAACTCTGGGATTGAGGGCCTTCACTTCTGCACACTGATGCTCTTTCTTGTCAAACGACAAATGTTTGTGTTTGTATCCCTGCAGTTTCTTCTCCTCCAGCGCGATCATGAGCCTCCAGCACGGCGGAGAGCCAGAGCTCCAGTAAAGCATCATATTCTGCGCCATGACTGTTAATGTCGAGTTTATTCGGGGCTGTGGTTGTTTGTGGCTGTTACTGAGCGGACACCAGATTTTGCTGCGTCATATTACTTGGCGTTCGAGCCTGACGTGACGACATCACGTGGGCGTGGTTTGTTTGCAGGGCCAAAGAGCATGCGCAGTTTACATGCTCCGTGTGAAGACGACCCATTTACTTAACATATTCAAATATAATTTATCACCAAAAAAAATAATGCTTTTGTTATGCCACCTAAAAATAATAAACTGGAAGTCGAATGCGTCAATACACTGGTAATTGTATGAATTTGATTTGTTTAATTAAGACAAAAAACGCGTTTTCTGTTGAGGTTTTGATTCTGCTGTGTTCAGATGCAAGCTGCATCTATGAAGAAAAATATGTTTTTTTTAAATACATGAATTACATTTTAAACGAAGATGAAACTGGGATAAACATGTATCATTTAGAAAGAAATATACTGTAGTTATTCAATATAATATGTAATAATCCACACAGCGATGGGACAAACAATTAAAAATTGTAGATTAATGCTACTACCCCAGATAACTTTTTTTATTAAATAAAATCACGTTTTTAAACACCATATAACAATGACTCAAACACAATCTATGGTTTTAAAACATTACATTTATTCATTCAAAATGAAAAGAAAAATTGACAGACCACCACTCCTGATATACAGAGTGCATAACCCAACTTCACCAAGCTTCGGGCTTGCTATTTAGACTGAGTAAGCGCCCTCTAGTGGCGAAACAACAAACTGCACATTTGGCAGGAGAAATCAGTTTCTCACAAATATGTGTATGCTATATATACAAAAGTAAACATTATCATACAGTTAAATAATTACACAATATATTTTATAAAGTAATAACATTAATATGTATTTGATTTCTACTTATATTCTTCTTTTCACTGAAAGAGATCCCCATGAGGGGTGCACCGTTCCTGGGGGTACTGCAATACCAGGTCGAAGCGTGGAGTGGACGGAGCAAGCCCCTATTCCATCTCCCTGATCCAAAAATCACTTTAATATATGGTCCCCGGATAAGGGATGCATCAGATATTAAACTGATAAGAGCAGATTTATTTATTTTATTTTTTTAATTTTTTTATTTCCTTTACATACATATATTACATGATTTTACGACACACTTTTTCACACATAGAACCAGTTTTTTCATACTATCTCCCTCTCCTACTCAGGTATCTTTCTATTTCTTTTTTTATTTCTCCTTCATCTACATATTTTAGTACTCTTGCTAATACACAACATACAATTAACTTTGAATCCATCCTTGGTTTTTTGATCCTCAACATTGAGGTCCTATGATTCCACACAAATCTCTTCCCTTCGGTTACAATTATCCATACTTGTCCCACGTTGTCATTGATCTCAGTAAGAAAGCTGCCCAGAACCTTGCAAAAAAATAAGCTTTGTGAACCCTCTCCTGTACAATCAGGTGTGCCGTAAAAGAAACAAAAATAGCTGCAACCCACAAACTAAAAAACGGCACCCCTCTCCCGCCCTGCTTAACATCTTGCCCCACCTGTGCCCTCGATACCATCTCACACCCACCCTTCCACAAAAAAGAAAACACCAGACTATCCAACTCCCGGCCCTCATTATAAGGAATAGGGAAAACATAAGCTAAAAAATTAACTGTAGGCAGCAAATCCACTTTTATCACCAATGCCCTCCCCGATAGAGAAAGTTCTCTTGTTCTCCAAAACCTTACTTTGGAGCGGATTTTCCCAACCAAAACCTTCCAGTTCTCCTTGGCACTATTCTGCCTGAAAAACCGTACCCCCAAAATTTTTAGACCATTTTCACATACACTATAACCCCCAGTGACGGTTTCCTTCCCAGCCCACTTCCCGACAAACATCACTGATGACTTTGACATATTCACTTTTGCCCCTGTAGCCTCCCAGAATTCCCTAAGGATCTGGTTTGATTCCGCAAAATCCCTCTCAGTCGTCAAGAACAGTGTCATGTCATCTGCATACACCGACACTTTTGCGCACCTACCTCCCGCGCCTGGCATATGCACGCCACTGAACCTCAGCCAAGTTCTTAAGCGGGCTGCGAAAGGCTCTATGAACAGGATATATAAGAGGGGGGACAAGGGACAACCTTGTCTCACCCCTCCCAACTGACCTCGTCAAAAAGCCATTCACTCTCACCTTACTCTCTGCCCCCTCATACAATAAACGCACCCACGCTCTAATCCCTTCCCCAAATCCTACCCTCTCCAAAACTTTGAATAAAAAAGAAAGCCCGACTCTATCAAAAGCCTTTTCTTGATCGAGGCTTAAGATAGCTAGCGGAAGATTCCTCTGCTCAGCCCACCCTACAGCGTCCCTTATCAGCGTTAGATTCGAACTACTAGTCCGCCCAGGCAGGCCGCAGGTTTGGTCCGGATGCACTACCCTCCCTACCACCGACCTCATTCTCACTGCTATCACTTTTGCCAGGATCTTGTAATCTATATTGAGCAAAGTGATGGGTCTCCAATTTGCCAAATCTTCCTTGTCTCCCTTCTTGTACAGAAGGGAGACATGCCCTGTCCTCATTGACTCGGGAAGCATTCCAGCCGACAGGCTCTCATTATACACCTCCACCAGGTCCTTCCCAATTTGCTGCCAGAAAGAGCAATATAACTCAATTGGCAACCCATCACAACCTGGAGCCGTCCCTTTCTTAAGAGTTACCATCGCCTCTCTTGCTTCTTGCCAAGACACTTCCTCTTCCAACCCATCAGCTTCCACTCTCTCTAAAGATTTCCCCAAGCACTTTAAAAACCCTTCTGCCAAAGAATCTACAGAACCTCTAACACTAAAAAGCTGCTTATAAAAACCCTCCACCACACTCAACATCTCATCCGTCGACTTTGTATAACCATTCTCTGTCCTCAAATTCTCTATACCTCTCTTCTGTTGATTTTTCTTTATGGTAGCGAATACAAATTTTGATGGCCCTTCCTCCAAAACCCCTCTCCTCCTGCTCATCTCTAACATAAACTTTTCCACCTCTTTCATATAGAAATCCTTTATCTTTCCCTGTAACTCGTAAAACCTGCCTCCTACCCCTGCAACCCCACTCCCTCCATTATTCCACAGAAACTGCATTTCCCTATTCCAACCATTAATTACCTCTCTCCTTTTCACCGCTTTAGCCCTCCCCCCTAAAAAACTTCCCCATTTCAAGTGCCGCAGGTACAAACACATAATCCAGGCAGGAAGCTTCTCCTCTACTGTTTCTCCATGTAAATCCCTCTGATGCTCCCCCTACCACCTTGAAGGAATCACAAAACGAAAAACTTCTAATTAAGTTGGCTAACTCCCCTCTCTATCCAGCGACACATTAAAGTCCCCCCTAAGAAAAACCTTCCTATGCGTAAAAAATAAAACTTTCAAACAATTAAAGAAACCCATCCTCTCATCTCTTTTCCATGGAGCATAAACATCAATAATTCTAACACCCACCCCTCTCCATCTTACATCAACGTATACCACCCTCCCCGGAACAACCATTGCACTCCCTTCAACTAAAAATTCTTCAGAATTGAAAAGTATTCCCACCCCATCAGCCTTAACGTTTCCCGCCCCCCACACTGATGGGCCCCTTTCCCATTCCTCTGAAAAAAAAACTTCGTCTCTGCTGCCCTCTAGATGACATTCTTGTAACAACAAAACATCAAAACAACAGGTCTTTAAAGACTCAAAAAAGGCTTGCCTTCGCTCTGCCATCTTTAGACCTCTCACATTGAGAGTAGCTATCCTGAAACCGCTCATCTCGGGCATGCAGAAATATCACAAAACCCCCCAAAAAATATACATAGAACCAAAAACAGTTTCGACCTTTTCAAACTGCACCTAAAAACTGTCCCCCCACCCTCCCTTCCATTAAATGTTGCCTTCCTCAAACAAACCATATGGAAAAAAAAATTAGCAAAGAAAAAAACAGGAACCCTTATTTTCCACATCCAAAATTCACCTACTGTCCATCTTCCCCAAACGCTTCTTTCCCCTCCCTTTCCCCCCTGATACCTCAATCCAATCCCCCCCTTCCACCCTCTCCCCCTCATCCCCCCCCCTGTATTCTTTTCCAAAATAGATTTCACCTTTTCAAAAACTCTCACCCTCCCCTCATTCCCGCATGTCCCTTCCCCTTCAGGCAGCTCTATCTCAATGTCCATCTCGTCTCCATCCTCTCCCCAGTCACTTCTGGTTGTCAGCTCTTGGGCCTGGAACCTGCTGCACTTTTGCTCGACCTCTGCATTCTTGTCCTCCAAAGGCCTCCGACGTCTTACTCCTTGACCCGTACCCAGTTTCAGCGTGTCCTGTTGCTGTAGGCCCTCACCATCACCTGAAGGGAGCTGTTTCTCTCCCCCACTTGCCATCTCCACTGCCCCCTGGTCTGTCTCATAGATTCCGCACAGCACCTCTGCCGCGTCGAATTCCGACCACACTTGCGATGACGCCGTCTGCTGTTCCACCTCCACCTTCCTGCTCTTTCCCGGCCCCTCTGCATTCCTTGTTTCTCCAGCCTGCTCCTTCGACGCCGGTTTGGCGTTTAAACACGAGGGACCAGCCTCTTGACTGCTCATCACTGCCTACACACTCTTCAGTAAGCCAGCAAAATCTTCCTGCAAATCGTGCCCTTCTTTGAACAGGCTGGCGTAAGATTTCTGCCTGCTGGGACACATCCGGAACAAATGATCTTACTCCCCACACAAGCTGCATCTTTTAGGCTCTGGGCAGTTTGAGGCCACGTGCTCAGACGATTCACAAAAGCGACACCGTTGGCCTACACAGTCCGCCTTCACATGGCCTTGAGCGCCACACCTTCTGCAATACAGTGGCTGCCCTGGGTAGTGCAGAAAGCCTCTATTTGACCTGATGAAAAAGGATCCTGGAGGGTGCACAAGGCCTCCCTGTGCTGCTGGGTCTACTCGCAGTTTCACCAGATACCTCCGCTTGCCAGTCCAGATTCCAAAGCGGTCTTTCAAATGCTCACCTCCTTTGACTCTCACAATATCTAGCCAGAAAAGATAGCACATCACTGTCCTCCACAAAAGGGTTGTAAACGTGGATTGTCAAAGGTAAAAAGTCCTGAGCAAAGGCTGGGATTATTTGCAGGCCTTTCAAACACTGATGGTCTTTCTTCTTTTCCCAAGCTTCAAAAAAGCAACACAATCCCTTAACTGGAAAAAGGTCAAGTCCATAAACCCAGAAGAAGAAGAAAAGTCTTGCAGGCAAAAGACTAGTGAGGCTGAAATTCCAAAAACTTCCCTCAAGAGCTCGGTTACCACAAAGTCCCGTCCAAATCTTCTCTTTACTTCAATATCCGTATCCGCTTTCACTTGTATCCTGACCGTGTTTCTCAACCGCACCATCATGGTCGGCATCTGCATCTCCTCTCTCGGTGTATCCATTTGGCGTACACTTGATCTTAGCCAAAAGGCCGAGAAGCGATACTGATAAAGGGTTCGAGCTACAGGAGTCACTCAGCGCGATACACACCTCAATGACGGTCACGCGCCTGATATCAGGAGAAACTCTTCACACTACAAACACACACTCCAGAAATAATGTCCCGCGCAGAGACTGAGAGAAACGCGGAGCTTCGCACAAATAACGAGATGAAAACCTCCTCAAAACACGCAGATTCTTCTTCATCCGTTATAGTTTACCATCGTCCAATCAAACACGAGCACAGAGTCCATCGGCCAATCAAACACGAGCACAGAGTCCATCATCCAATCAAACTCAGGCACAGAGTCCATCGGCCAATCAAACACGAGCGCAGACTCAGAGCACAATAAAAACTGTTTATCTCCGTTATTAGACGCTGTTTATCACGAAACATTCATTTATCGTTAAAGTATTTATCGTTTAAGTATTTCTGCATGAGTTCAGACATCAGATTCAGAAAATAACGCGGATGAAATTAAGCTGTTTACACACTTTAACTCGCTTGGTGCGAGTGTGGTTAAATGCGGTACTGCACATACGTCACTGACTGAGGTGATGTCATAGATGCAAATCACCTCAGAAATTACCGATGTTATCCAAGGACGGGAAAATAATAAAATATGGAAAATAATTAACATTTAGGACCATAGACAGCAAAAAAAAGGAAAGGACGGAGCTCATTGCGATAACAAGCCGCCATCTTTACATTTTTTGTCTTTGAACTTCCGTTTTTGCTCTGTATTTCTATGGCATACCTGTTGAGGAGTAATTAACCGGTGAACTGGATTTACTTATTGTAGAGCTAACTACACTTATCATGAGCATTGTAATGTTTGACGCGAATTTCATAAATGTCAGTTTACCAGGTCGATTTTTAAAACGAGCGGCTCGTTCATAAATCCTTAATCAGCGAGAATGGGCAACAACAAAACTACATCTGAATTATGATACTTTGATTAACTTTCAATTGAGATACAAAATAAATGGGCTTTTTGCTTCTTTTAGTTAGACTACATAGAGCAAGTATGAAGTGCTGGCGTCACGGAGTGGATTTTACGGCAAAATAAAAGTGTATTTGGAATGATTGTAAATATATACCTCAGGCTGCTTTGAATCAATGGAAACCAAAACTAGCTAAAATACTGATATAATATGACACAAAAACAAAAAAATTAAGATAATTATGAACTTATTAATACCATCAATTTAAAGGCAAAATTCATACTTTTAAGTGTGTTTTGTCCTTCTCTTTGTGTGTGAGCAACGGAATGCAATATGTGAATGTATGTAAAATGTATGCAATATGTAAAAATGTTGTGTACGATGTACTGATATATTTTAATTAAGATACAAACCTGATAACTTTAGTATCATGATGAATTCAGTTAGAAACCGGTTTCTTGCTCGGATTTGCTTACAACTCTCTCCATGTGCTCGATTCCAAGATGGATTGGGTAATGTGAACTATATTTCCTTAATTTGTGGTCACATGATTACTGTTGCCTAGATACAGGGGGTGGCTCATTTTACCCACAGGCTCATCTTAATAAGGTCACCTTGTCTTTTTGTTCACCAAAGAAACAAACAAGCGGTTTTGTTTGTTACATTTTTTAGGTGTTTCACAAATTACATAAATTTTAAACAAACAATTTTAGCTTCCAAACAGATTAACTGTAAATAAACGACAGAGGCCCATCATGCAATGTAATATACATTTAGTTCCCTTGGTAAACCTGATGAAGTAGTTAATTGTGATTGCCAATGAAGATCAATTAAAAACATGCATAAATATTAGAGGTTCACAGCCGTTATATTAGAGGTCCACTTACACAAAGAAGAGGGTCTTTGAAAAACATATTTCAAGTCATATTTCACATGTCATACTCATAACAAATGAATCAGGATACAGAATAAAAGAGAACGGAGACGAAGGCAGTTTTCAAATATTATATTAATCTTTATTTCAGTTTTGACAAAATACCCATAAAATCCAAAGCTCCTACCTTTACAAAAATATGTCTTCTACAAATGTCCTCGGGTCTTTTCAAGGGAGCGAGCGAATAAAACACAGTGTAGAGTATCTGATAACATTACTAGTAAAGCCTCACGATGCGACCGCTCTCCTCCCGCTAGAGTGCATGAGGTTATCAAGAGTCCGATAGCAGCCGTCCTGTTCACCAGACAACACTTCTTAAATTAATCAACTTAAATTAGCATTCCACAAATATACAGTAACAACATGATTGTTTTCCATTAACAACAAGTAAGATAGAACTAATGTACAGATGTTGAAGCTGTTTCAACAGAAAGCTTGATTATAAGATGATACACGCACACAAAAGAAAAACAACAACGTCTTTTTGGTCCCACAGACAATTACAGTAAGAGCGCAGAAGCACAGCAGCAGAGACAAGGCAACGAGTTTCTTCAGGCCATTATCTTCTCACTCCGAAGTGCAACTGAGCGTACGAAGAGGAACCTGCGTGCAAATAGAGCATGACATCATTCATTCAGTGCAGATCAATCAATACACATCAATACAATCACATCGAGCAATATTATATGGTGATTTAGGGTTGGGAATCGAATACTTGAGGCCAGGAATCGGATACGTAATATAAAATTAAAATTTCGATTCCTCTGAGCATTTCAATGTGACTTTAAAGCATTCTAGCGAGAGACGCCTCACTCTTAAAGTGACAGTACTACTATTCCTGCTGTCTATAATAACACTGATCTAATGAGATTATTCACTCGTTCTAGACTGAATAACTTTTGCTACTATATTTTTTGTGTATATTTCATTAATAAACTGCTGTTATTTTACATTTGATCAGTTTCTGTACCTGAAAATCTTAAAACACTGTTTATGTCAATCGTATCTTTGTTCAGTTGTATCTCTTTGTTCTTCTTTAATTCTTGAGTGTTTATTGTCTTTAATAACGCTTGAAATCTATATTAGTTGGGCTAGTTGTTCTTCTATGGTGTTTATAAACCACAGGCAAACGCTCCTCTTGTAAGTGTTCTTTAGCTGATGATTTCTGTTCATGATATTCAGCTACAATTAAAAGTTTTGCAACACGAATAAATGTGAATGATATCCACGTTTTTTTTTTTTTTTTACCTTATGGGAATCGAAATTAGGAATCAATAAGAATCGTAATAGTTAAAACTCAAGCAATAGCCTAGTCACATGACTGTTCTGCTGTAACTGTAGCGGTGGTCACCTGACTGCACACTTCCCAGGCGTCTCTGCAGGGCCTCCAGGCGGGAGATGTAGTCGGTGAGAGCGCGATCCGGGTCGTAGTTCTGCAGATGAGAGCACGGTAAACCTACGGGGTCGCCGGCCATACTGTGATACCTGGAGAGAGAGAGACGCGACTCAACATCATCCTGTCATTGAACACGCTGCCCAGACCAATAAAAACAGTCGCTGTTTGGATTTAAATAGGCAAATGTTGTGGTGAAAATACAGCTTTTAATGTTGTTTATATGAGCTTTTAATACGTTTTAAGACACACATGTGTAAGTTCATGAGTCGACAGCATTGCTGAGTATTTTCTGCTTAAAACTGCAGTGAACCAAAGACAGTCTCAAAAACACGGTGTGAAATCGCTGGTGTTTCTGACGTCACAAACGACCTTGTAACCAATCAGATCAACGTGTGCTCGTCAACCAGTGGATCTCTGAGTGAGGGAGTGAGTGGAGGCGGGGCTCATTTGCATATTCATAGAGCCGCGCATACTAAATGAGGCAAGGGTGTCGAGTTACATTCAAGATAGTTGAAGGCATCAAGACTTTTTTTGGAAAGGAAAAAACGCTTATGTAATTTTTGGACACAGATGCGTTCGTTACTAGGCAACAGATGTACAAACACACGGAAGTTGACAGAACATTCTCGGCCACCGTACGTTCGTTACTAGGCAACACAGATGCGCTCGTTACTAGGCAACTTAGATGTGCGAACACACGGAAGTTGACAGAACATTCATGGCCACCGTACGGTCGTTACTAGGCAACACAGATGCGCTCGTTACTAGGCAACACAGATGCGCGAACACGGAAGTTGAAGGTACATTCATGGCCACCGTATGGTCGTTACTAGGCAACACAGATGCACTCGTTACTAGGCAACACAGATGCGCTCGTTACTAGGACACACAGATGGGCTCGTTACTAGGCAACACAGATGCGCTCGTTACTAGGCAACTTAGATGTGCGAACACACGGAAGTTGACAGAACATTCATGGCCACCGTACGGTCGTTACTAGGCAACACAGATGCGCTCGTTACTAGGCAACACAGATGCGCGAACACGGAAGTTGAAGGTACATTCATGGCCACCGTACGGTCGTTACTAGGCAACACAGATGCACTCGTTACTAGGCAACACAGATGCGCTCGTTACTAGGACACACAGATGCGCTCGTTACTAGGCAACACAGATGCGCGAACACACGGAAGTTGACAGAACATTCATGGCCACCGTACGGTCGTTACTAGGCAACACAGATGCGCTCGTTACTAGGACACACAGATGCGCTCGTTACTAGGCAACACAGATGCGCGAACACACGGAAGTTGACGGAACATTCATGGCCACCGTACGGTCGTTACTAGGCAACACAGATGCGCTCGTTACTAGGCAACACAGATGCGCTCGTTACTAGGCAACACAGATGCGCTCGTTACTAGGCAACACAGATGCGCGAACACACGGAAGTTGACGGAACATTCATGGCCACCGTACGGTCGTTACAAGGCAACACAGATGCGCTCGTTACTAGGCAACACAGATGCGCTCGTTACTAGGCAACACAGATGCGCTCGTTACTAGGCAACACAGATGCGCGAACACACGGAAGTTGACGGAACATTCATGGCCACCGTACGGTCGTTACTAGGCAACACAGATGCGCTCGTTACTAGGCAACACAGATGCGCTCGTTACTAGGCAACACAGATGCGCTCGTTACTAGGCAACACAGATGCGCTCGTTACTAGGCAACACAGATGCGCGAACACACGGAAGTTGACAGAACATTCTCGGCCACCGTACGGTCGTTACTAGGCAACCAACAACATCGCGCGAACACACGTCGTGATGGAGAAGGTACGTTGGAAGAAAGCTCGTCTAACGTTTTTAGGCTACAACATTAATATACAGCCCATCGTGTACATTATTATTGATGCAGTCAAAAACTCTACACTACTCTGCAGCCAGGCCAGAAGCTTTGGCTCAGTTTGGCTAGCGTACGTTCTCTGAAACTAAGGGGATGGAGGAATGAAGATGTATTTCTTCATTTTATTTTAAACGATAGACTAATATGTCCATTTGTTCAGGACCAATACAAAATCTGCACAGAAATAACATCACAACATTTATTTCCATCAAGAGCTGCAACAATGGTGTATATATATTAGAGATGCAGCAATGTTATCGGCTATAGCATAAAAAGGCTGATATAGTAAACTGATGGTAATCCATAATCCAACGTTTATCTCTGGATAAAATAATTAAATACTTGCCTAAACAAAATGAAATCTGTTTGTAAGCCTTGCGAACGCTAACATTCAAGACGTGAAATGTCGACTCACTGTACTAATGCTGATTTCAGATTCTCTTTTACTTCTCATTCACGCAAAATTATATCAAAATGCCTGTTGTAAACATACACTACCAGTCAAAAGTTTGTTTTATGTTTTTAGAAGAAGTCTCTTCTTCCAAGGCTGCAGTTATTAGATAAAAAAAAAGGTTTCTATGTGAATATCTAGTAGAGTGTAATTTATTCCTGTGATCAAAGCTGAGTTTCAGCATCATTACTCCAGTCTTCAGTGTCACATGATCCTTCAGAAATCAGGAGAATATGAGGATCTGATGATCAAACATTTATGATTATTATCAGTGTTTTATTTCAGGATTTTTTGGTGGATAAAAGTCACAGGAATAAATTACATTTTAAAATATATTAAAATAGAAAACAGTTGTTTTAAATGGTCATAATATTTAACAATATTACTGTTTGTTTTGTATTTTTAATCAAATAAACGCAGCCTTGGTGAGCAGAAGAGACTTCCTTTAAAAACATTAACAATCGTACCGATCCTGAACTGTTGATCGTAAAAACACACACAAACAGTGGAGAAATAAACGCTTGTGTATCAGTATATTGGACCCGTGCATTCACTCTTAAAGTGACAGGAGC
>CM060634.1:32544436-32589436 GCA_030578275.1 Meda fulgida
TAAAATACAGAAAGCAAAAAAACAGAAAAAAATTACAAAAAAGAAAAAATAGACAAAAGAAAGAAGGAAAGACAGATAAATACAGAGAAAAAAAATAGAGAAAAAATCAAATAAATCAAGAAAACAAAGAAAGGAAGACGGAAAGAACGTGTTATAACTGTCAATGGTAGGCTTTCTTAGAACTACAGTGAGTGAAGCTGCATTACGACTGTGACTGACGGATTGATTGATTGACAGATTGAATGATTGATGGATTGATTGACAGATTGAATGACTGACGGATTGATTGATTGACAGATTGAATGATTGATGGATTGATTGACAGATTGAATGACTGACGGATTGATTGATTGACAGATTGAATGATTGATGGATTGATTGATTGACAGATTGAATGATTGACAGGTTAACTCACGCTCTCCGCGACGGCCTTCTTCTGTCTGCTTCTCCGCAGCTCCTCCTCGAGGTTCAGTAACTGGTTTCGTAAGTCGTTCTTCTCTTCTGTCAGCTGACTGACGAATCCCGTGAGCTCTGCGTTCTGGCGGAGTAAACGCTCAATCAGCAGACTAGAGGATCCTCCAGCCAGCAGAGCGGCGCTCTACACACACACACACACACACACACACACACACACACACACACAGGAGAATGAATAATGCCTCTAATGCCGACCCGCCGCCAGACACAAATTCACGGGCGGCCATTACATTTTTTCAGCGGGGCACTGATGAGATCAACCATAATGCATATTAACATGAACATTTATGATACAATGATAATGATCGATAGTGCATAATAATATATAATGTACTGATGCTAAAGGTCCTTGCACACCGAGTCCGAAATTCTCTTCTGAAAATTTCAAACGTTAAAAAAAATAAATACGACTGTCAATCACGTTAGCCTCCGAAACTTTCGTCCGTCATAAAAAAATTCGGATTGGGTTCAATTTTGTGTGTTTCGCATCCGTAGCAAAACACTTTGAGAGGTGACGAATACTAACAGTTAACAAACCGCTGTAAAAATTAATATTTATAACATATAATACAGTTAAGCTACATCACACGACCAAGAGTGATGAATACAGTCACGATTGTAAATGTGACACTGATTTCATATGACAGTTCAGGAAACAAGTAATTAATATTAAGTCATTTACATTTTAGATGAAATATTGACTGTTTTTGTTCTATTTTAGCAGAGAAAATAGTTCCAATCCAAACAAAGATCACAGCAGAACCACAGCGCGTCTCACAGCAACTCAGTCGGGTTTATCACTGAACGATTCAGCGCTTCGGTCGAGTCAAAGATTCAATGACTCATTCTTGATGAATCAGCCGTTTGAACGAATCGTTTGAATGAATGACTCGCTTAATAAGGCCGCTTATCGCACGCTCACTATCGACAACCAATCAAATCCGTTTACTTTTTTTTAAAAATCAGACCAAACTCATTTTTATTTTTATTCAGGAGTTATGTATATAGAAAAGGATAACTTTTGATAACAGTAGAGCAGGGAGTCAGGCTCCTCCAGGGCGGCACTAGTGACTCACAGCGCGGGCCAGTGGACCAATCACAGAGCATCTGATATATATATTGTACAACAGCTCCAATCTGATTGGCTGGCTTCCAGAAAACAAATATGAATATTTATTTATAGCATAATCAAATATGTATTTACAAAAGCCACACAAGCTGGCTGTTTCCCTAGTGAGTGTAGATGTGCTCGCTCACCTCCGGGAGAGCAGAAGGGGCTGATGGGATATGCTGTAACAGTGACATCACATCCTGTACATTACTGTGAAGCCACGCTAGACTTTCACGGTCGGGCCCTTCTCTGGATAACCTGCACACACACACACACACACACACACACACACATAAGTTGCTAGGATGTTCTAAGTAGTTGTTAGTGCATTACTATGCTGTTGCTAAGGTGTTGCCTTACTATTGCTAGAATGTTCTGAGTGGTTGTAGTAAATTATTTAGTTGCTAAGTCGTTGCTAGGGTGTTCTGAGTGGTAATACATTTTTATTGAGTTGCTAAGGCGTTGCTAGGGTGGTGTTACATTTGAGTTGCTAAGGTGTTGCTAGGGTGTTTGGAGTGGTTGTATTTATTGAGTTGTAAAGGCGCTATTAGGATGCTCTGAATAATTGTAATAAAATATTATTGAGCCGCTAAGGTGTTGCTAGGGTGTTTAGAGTGGTTGTAATAAAATGTTATTGAGTTGCTAAGGCGATTATAGGGTGTTTAGAGTGGTTGCAGTACATTTTTGTTGAGTCGCTAAGGTGTTGCTATGGTATTCTGAGTGATTGTAATAAAATTGTATTGAGTTACTAAGGCATTTCTAGGCTGTCTGATCACTTTGTAAAGTATCAGTACTTCTGTGACATCACTAACCCTAACTTTGAGCAGCAGATAGTTGATGTGTGCTGTCGTACCTGCCCGGGGTTTCGCTGGTCAAGCTGTTGATCCTGGCGGCGATGAGCTGCAGTCGGCTGAGGACGGGGTCCGTGTGTTCGGGCTCCGGGTTCTGACCAGTGTGTGACGCAGCGTCTGTCGTCTTCTGCTGCAACACCCAGTCCCGGGTTCGATCCGCAGGCCGAGCGCCCCTCAGCCTCTCCTCCAGCTCTCTCACTCTCTCCTGCAGCCGGTGTCTCTCTCCCTCCAGGTCTCTCTCTCTCTCCTGCAGTCGGTGTCTCTCTCCCTCGAGTCTCCTGACGGTGTCTCTCTCAGCGCTCAGCTCCGCCCGCAGGTCCTCCACCCGTCGCCCCAGTGCATTCTGGTCCTGCTGAAGTGAAGATTTCTCCTCTTCCCACTGTCGTTTGCGCTGCACCTCGTCCAGGTTGTGCTTCTCCAGCTCCTCCATCATCTGCACCACCCGCGCCTGCTTCTCCACCAGCTGCGCCTGCAGCAGCGCCTCCACCGAGAGGACGCCCGCCTCCACCTGCGCACAGCAACACCTCACATTCACTACTTGCTGGTGGTGGAACGCATCACAAAATTCACGGTTAAAAAATTTAATATTCAACAATATTGTTGATCTGCCTGCATCAACACCATAATATGAGAACTGAACTGAGCTGGACGATGACATCGCGGTTTTCTCTAGAGCGGCTATATATATCTCTCTCTCTCTCTATATATATATATATATAAATGAACTAAATTAATAACTTTTTTACAACAAAAATGAAACATCACTGAACTTACTTAAGCTGGACTGTCCATACGGGTCACGGTCAACTGCGATCCGTTGCACACTACTACTTGCGTGGTAATTAAGGGAACTAAACATGTTTGGCATCTGTGGTTACCTGGCTGCAGGAGGCCTCGGTCTGCACGAGTGTGTGTGTCCCAGAATCCTGTGTGTTTGACGCGGAGCTCGTGTGGACCCGCTGGAGCAGTTGCGTGTTGAGCTCCTTCTCTTTCTCTAGGGCACTGCTGATCTCTGCGGCCCGAGCTCTCTGAGCATCTAACTGAACCTGCACTCACACACACACACACACACACACGAACACACGCGCACACGCACACACGCAAACATGCGCAAACACACACACACGCAAACACGCAAACGCACACACGCACACACGCAAACGCACACACGCACACACGCAAACGCACACACGCAAACGCACACACACACCCACAAACACACACACACGCGTTAATTTTGACAGCAAATTTTGATTTAGATTTAGTAATCTTTTAGTTTTAGTCTAAAGTCTTAAAAAAGGTTCTAGTCTAAAACTAAACTAAAACAATTCAATTCAATACAATCTAATGGGTTTAGTTAAATTGTAATGCATTCATTTACAATTTCTCTAAAATGTTCAAACCCATGATATACTCCCGGATAAAACATCTATTGGCCTGTAAATATGACTGATTTTAAAGTGTGAACATGCAGCACAGACACATATTTAACCCCTTAAGCCCTGAGGGCATTCTGAGAGTTGTTTTATCTGAGTGACACACACAAAAGTGAAGACTCACAACTTCAAAATTATAGCAAGGAGAGTCAAAAGGTAGGTATCGTTTGAAAGAACACTTTTCAATTTTTTTTGAAAATATAAATTGCATTACATTTGGACATTCTATTGCCGAGAAACTGCTGATAAATACAAAAAATATATATTATTTTTATTATGATTTTTCTTGTTTGACATGCAATAACTCAGGAAGGAAATACGCCAGCTCAATAAATATATATATCAGATGCTCTGTGATTGGTCCACTTTTTTGGGGAAGTTCCCCTATATCTGGGCTGCATCTGGATCAAATTTTGTCGTGATCGCATTAAGTACTCAAAAGTTACGGCATTTTGAACAAAGGTAGCCTTTTTGTTTAGTCCTCACACATTTGGAAAACAATTACAAAAAATTGTTTTCTGAGCGACACACAAAACTAAAGACTCATAACTTCAAAACTATAGCAAGGAGAGTCAAAAGGTAGGTATCGTTTCAAAGAACACTTTTCAAGTTTTTTGAAAATATAAATTACATTACATTTGGACATTCATCTGCCGAGTCTTAAACAGACTTTAAACTGAACCTGTGATGAAGGCTAATGCGTTCACATGCGCATTAAGAGCTGATTCTAGAGTTATGTGTGTTTGAATATATGTGCGCAGGTTTATAATTCCCTACAAATCATGCCTAAACAAACTACTTGTCTTGCCTATAAATTTTGATACAGAATTTTATTTGATCACTTCGGGTTAGGTACGCAAACCGAACTCCCCACAGCGCTTTATCTGTAGAGTGGGAAAGGATCCTTCATAGGGAGAGGATTATAGCTTATATTCACTCCAGAAGCTGACTCTACGAACATGTACAACAGCGAGAGACGGAGCTCTTAATCTTCACACTGAGGATGAAATCTGAGGGACGAGAGAAACATGATTATGTATTTCTGCTCAGCAACATTAGATATCAACACACGGCATAACTTTATTCCCGTCCACTTTCTGTGCATTACAGTTCTAACGGCATATTAGACAGGACTGTGAGACAGATCGTACACTGATGAACCGGAGAATGTGAGCGCTGTGTTCGGGCTCAGGCGTTCTCGGCGCCGACAAAATAAAAGTCCCCCAACAAGCGTGTCTCATGTCAGAGTCACTGGCGCTTGAACGCAACCAGGAAAACGTTCCCGAGGAAGCATTAGTTCTGGAGCCGTCCCAGAGGCCAGTTCCTATAACTCCCCGGTTCGAACGCCCCTAATGACCCAAACTCAAGCATTACGTGTGTTAGCGGACACACACCTGCAGCTCTGAGGAGACGCCGGCCTCTCGCTGCTGATCTCTGAGCTGAGCTGAAGTCTCTCTCTCTCTCTGCAGGGCGATCGACAGCTCTAACACACGCCCGCGCTGATCTTCCAGAGCCAGTTTAAGATCCTGCAGACCAACAACACATCAACACAAGCCATCGATGAGCACATCAACACAGGTTGTAAACTTGTAAAAGCAAACACAAAAGTGGATTCAGGCTTGAACGAATGAGTAAATTGTGGGATCCTGACACTCAGTGTGCACTAAAAATGCAGTAAACATTTTATCACTGGCAAGTCTAATATCCAAATGTTAGTTTTATATATTATATTTCTGTAAGCTAAGCTATCCTGTCGCCGATTATGTTCCCCTCCAGCGGGCGTAAGTTAGTTCTCAGAGTAATGACACGTTGCTGTCTCAATTGCTGTTTCCACTTTTGTCTTAAACACTCGTTTTTTGGGGTCGACAGCTTATAAAAACGTAGTTCTGGGTTGTTTAGCTTGTTTGCTGTATACCCTGATACACAGCAGCTTTTAGAGATTGATTTGTTGTTTGTTATAAGTCAGAAATGACATGGAGGCAGCTTCACACAACACAGTCTCGATGCAGACGGTGTGGGCGTGGCCTAAATGCGCTCGGCCTATATCAACGAGCCCCTCCCTGTGATTGGCAGATTGTTTACCTCCACTTCCTCTCTCTCGCTCTGCTGCTTCCTGTCAGACTTGCACTTCTCCTTCTCGTACGCCCACTGCAGTTCTCTCGCTCTCTTCTGCTCGTGTGCCAGTGTGTCGTTCAGTGTGTCGACCTCAGCGACCTTCAGCGAGACCTCCAGCCTGCACACACACACACACACACACACACACACACGTTTCATTACAGTCATTCCTTAAACACAATGAGACCAGCCAATTAAACCAGCGCGAGTGGAGTAACCTGAATGATGAAGCTGCTGGAAATGCTTTTTGTGTTTGGAATCGTGAATATAAAATATCCCTCACAGGCATAAAAATTACTTTAAATACATTTAGTAAATATTATATTATTTGCATATTATATTATTTATATAAATTATTACATATTATATATTTTATTATTTATAATAGAATATAATATTCTAAATTGTTTATATAAATACAAATGCTATGTATAAAATACATATGTAAATTACAAATATTATTCTAGATAACATTTAATATTTGTTATATTCATATATTACTTTTCTCATTTATATAAATCTATATACATATATTTTACAAATAATATTTAAATTCTATTATTTTATAATAATAAATATTATTATTATTATATTATTTTACTAATTTATATAATTATAATGTTATGTAATAATAATAATATATATTTTCTCTGCACTCAAAGCGCTTTACATAGAAGGGTATGTATGTATTTATATATATATATATATATATATATATATATAAAATACATATAATGCAAATAAAAATAAAAATATTATAAATACAATGAATTATATTTATATATTACTTAACTCATTTATATAATACTAATTAACATATATATATATATATATATATATATATATATAATTGTATTTTTATATATCTTAGAATCATAAATATATGTATACCTTCTTTATATAAGTATATTTTATATATGTATATAAGTATATATATATTATTATTATAAATAATCTTGTATATATGCAAACTACAAATAATAATATTATATTATGTGTGTGTGTGTATGTTGTGTGTGTGTGTTACCTGAGTGTGTCGAGCTCTTTCAGGTGTTTGTGTTGTGATTTTAAAGCACTCTCCAGCTCTAGTTTAGTCTGGGTCAGTTCAGTCTTGATTTCCTCCAGTGCATCAGAGCCGGACCCGGCCGATGTCCCGACCAGCGCCGGCTCTGCCTCCCTCGTGCTCTCCGTTCCTGATGAACACACGGTAAAAAGCTTTATGAAGTGGAAGCTGAAGCTAATCTTCCCAGCAGCCTCTATCACGGAGACATCGAGTCAGAATGAGTCTCTAGCTGTTTACTGCACAGTCAGTGTGTGTCGTACCGGTAGTGTTCCCATGGGGGCGCTGTGTGTGCGCAGATGTGAGTGTGTGTAGCTGAGCTCTGAGCTGGTGGATCTCCGAGCGCAGGCTGCTTCTGTCCGCCGAGCTCAACACACACATGTCCTCCCGGTGCCGGGCGTCCTGCGCACAACACACACATCAGCCAACAACAGGTCAGCAGGTTAAAGCATCTCCTACTCTAGCGACAATTCAGAGGGAGTTAAAAACGTACTTATTTTCCTTAGCTTTTAATAATGTGTTGTGATTTTTATGAACGGTACTTTAGTACCCATTGTGGTTTTTGAAAGTGCTCTAGAAATATAGTTGAGTTTGTCTCAGTGTGATCGAGCACAAGCTCTAGATACAGTTTATTGATAAGTATTGGGACTATTTACATGGCAAACAATCCATACAATTTAAAACACTACATCAAACATTTCAACTTGACAAGACAGGAAATTGAAAATGCTAAATAAAGTTTTTTTTATATATATATTTTGTCATTTTTTAAAATAGTTTTAGTTTAACTTAACCATAATAACTGTTATTAATAATAACTCTTGCTCTAGCAACATACAGTAACACACAGAGTAAGTGATGAATGCAGTATATAAATCAGAGACCCTCAGAGAAACCGAACGCATGTCAGCCCCAGACACAGACATCATGTGGTTGATGAGTAGCGGTGGCGTATGCTAACCTGCTCAGCTAGCGCTCTCTCCAGCTGGTGGAGATGAACCACAGCATCAGCGGTGTCCAGTCGCTCCAGGTGAGAGTATAAAACACTCTTCAGCACGTCTCGCTCGTGAACAAACACCTGCTGAACAGCCGACAGGAGCTCTGCCCGCCAGTCGGCGTCCACCTGCACACACACACACGCACACACACACACACACACGCATGTGAGATGATGCTCACACAACAGCAGCGGGAGTGATGCAGCGGGAGTGATGCAGCGGGAGTGATGCTGCGCGAGTGATGCAGCGCGAGTGATGCAGCGCGAGTGATGCAGCGGGAGTGATGCAGCGGGAGTGATGCAGCGGGAGTGATGCTGCGCGAGTGATGCTGCGCGAGTGATGCTGCGCGAGTAATACTGCGGGAGTGATTGATGCTGCGCGAGTGATGCAGCGGGAGTGATGCTGCGGGCGGGAGAGTGATGCTGTGGGAGTGATGCTGCGCGAGTGATGCTGCGCGAGTGATGCTGCGGGAGTGATGCTGCGGGAGTGATGCTGCGGGAGTGATGCTGCGCGAGTGATGCTGCGCGAGTGATGGTGCGGGAGGGACAGTGATGCTGCGGGCGGGAGAGTGATGCTGCGGGCGGGAGTGATGCTGCGGGCGGGAGTGATGCTGCGGGCGGGAGTGATGCTGCGGGCGGGAGAGATGCTGTGGGAGTGAGTGATGCTGCGGGAGAGTGATGCTGTGGGAGTGATGCTGCGGGCGGGAGTGATGCTGCGGACGGGAGTGATGCTGCGGACGGGAGAGTGATGCTGTGGGAGTGATGCTGCGGGCGGGAGAGTGATGCTGCGGACGGGAGAGTGATGCTGCGGACGGGAGTGATGCTGCGGACGGGAGTGATGCTGCGGGCGGGAGAGTGATGCTGTGGGAGTGATGCTGCGGGCGGGAGTGATGCTGCGGACGGGAGTGATGCTGCGGACGGGAGTGATGCTGCCGACGGGAGAGTGATGCTGTGGGAGTGATGCTGCGGGCGGGAGAGTGATGCTGCGGACGAGAGTGATGCTGCGGGCGGGAGAGTGATGCTGCGGGCGGGAGAGTGATGCTGCGGGCGGGAGAGTGATGCTGCGGGCGGGAGAGTGATGCTGCGGGCGGGAGAGTGATGCTGCGGGCGGGAGAGTGATGCTGCGGGCGGGAGAGTGATGCTGCGGGCGGGAGAGTGATGCTGCGGGCTGGAGTGATGCTGCGGGCTGGAGTGATGCTGCGGGCGGGAGAGTGATGCTGCGGAAGGGAGTGATGCTGCGGGCGGGAGAGTGATGCTGTGGGAGTGATGCTGTGGGCGGGAGAGTGATGCTGCGGGCGGGCGGGAGAGTGATGCTGCGGGCGGGCGGGAGAGTGATGCTGCGGGCGGGCGGGAGAGTGATGCTGCGGGCGGGAGAGTGATGCTGCGGGCGGGCGGGAGAGTGATGCTGCGGGCGGGAGAGTGATGCTGCGGGCGGGAGAGTGATGCTGCGGGCGGGAGAGTGATGCTGCGGGCGGGAGAGTGATGCTGCGCGATTGATGCTGCGCGAGTGATGTTGCGGGAGTGATGCTGCGGCCGGGAGAGTGATGCTGCGGGCGAGAGAGTGATGCTGTGGTGTGTTCACCTGTGTGTGCAACTGCAGTTTGCTGATGAGGAGCTTGAGCGACTCGACTGTGTGTATGAGGGCGTCTCTCTCGTCGCTCCAGGCCTGAGTGTGAAGCGTTGCGGGTCGATCCGCTGCACACACCGGCAGCTCCGAGAGCGACAGCACCTGCATGCCCTCCTGGTGCACCTCGCGCAGCAGACTCTGTGGGGCGACAGCGACACACACACTGAATAACTAAACTCCAAGACTATTAAATCACTGCTTTTTTGGCTTCCAAGGACTACAATCAGAGATTGCACTTTTTTGAAACAATATCTTTATTTTTTAAAGGGATAGTTCACCCTAAAATGAAAATTAGTCCATGATTTACTTTCCATCAAGTTATGCTAGGTGTATATGACATTCTTCTTTCAGACGAACACAATCAGTGTTATATTAATGAAAGTCCTGGCTCTTCCATGCTTTATAATGGCAGTGAATTTTTTTTTACTCAAATTACAGATATAAGGTATACAAAACACAACTTACCACATATTTAAGAATATATATTATATACAGAGTTTATAATGGCTATTATTGTTCAATAAAATAATTGTTTTTTTTATACAGGGTTCCCACACCTTGGTCAACTTCAAACTCAAGGACTTAATGTGGGGACACATTTCAAGTGAGAGCAGGGTTACATCGTGTTTTAGATACATTGTTAGTTTTGCGCGAGTGAACGTCATGGCAACGTACAACACAAAGTACTTCACGCGGGAAACACTTCACGCAGTAACTAACGTAAATCAAGCGAGCTAGTGCACACAGGCCACGAAGTGTTGGCGGTATAACACGTTAGCGTACCGGAGGGAATAATATGGAATTTTTTCCAGAGTACTTCTTAAATACAAAATAAGTATTTAAGTACAAAATAAATCCAAGTACTTTCAAGGACCCGTATCCATGTGTGTTTATTTTCAAAAACTTTCCAGGGCCTTGAATTATTATTATTTTTTTTAGATTCACAAATTTTCAAGGATTGCAAGGACCCGTGGGAACCCTGAACGTTGGCGTAATTCATTTCCAGAAAAGGTAGGATAGGGTGTTTATCAGACGGGCAGCAGTGAAAAGATTTTATTTGTTTTTTCCTGAAGAAAATTAAACCTTATTTCATGTATATATTGTATTTAAATAAGTACCTCTTCATAAATATGGCTGTTTTCAAGGGTTTTCCAGGACTTAAATAAAGTCAAATTCAAGTACTTTAAGCACCTTGTACAAACCGTGAGGATCATGGGTCACGGTTCAGCTCATTATTATATTATTATGTTGTTGTAAATTATATACGGCTCCGGGAGAGCTCACCTTGATCCGGTCTGGCAGCAGGTCCGGCTCCGGGTCTCTGCGCGCACCCTCAGGTGTGCTTCTGTTCTCCTGAGGGGGATCCAGACCTGTGCGCTGGCTCCAGTCCGAACTGCTGTCTGTTACACACACACACGCACACACACACACACACACACACACACACACACACGTGCACGCACACACACATGTGCACACACACACATGAAATTATGACAAAATTAATGAAAGTAATACTTCTATTCTGCAACGACACATTAAATTGATCAGAAAATGACAGTAAATATATTTAAAATGTTACAAAAGATTCTATTTCAAATAAATGCTTTTCTTTTGAACTTTCTATTCATCAAAGAATCCTGAGAATTGAGTTTCCACACTGTTTCCAACACTGATAATAATCATAAATGTTTCTTGATCATCAGATCATCATATTCTCCTGATTTCTGAAGGATCATGTGACACTGAAGACTGGAGTAATGATGCTGAAACTCAGCTTTGATCACAGGAATAAATTACACTTGACTAGATATTCACATAGAAAACAGATGATTTACATTACAATAATATTTCACAGTTTTTCCTGGATTTTTGATCAAATAAATGCAGCATTGGTGAGCAGAAGAGACTCTTCCAGAAAGATGAAATAATCGGAATTATTCCACACTTTTGAATGGAAGAGTGAATAACCCAGGACATAAATCTCACCGCTGGCGTATCCATCTTTAAGCGCGGAGGCGGCGGGGCGGTCTGGCCTCACCGACGGACCCTGGAAACACAATGATCTCATATTATAAACAATCCACAACAGATGCAGCCATTTATTTTCATTTATAGGTGAAGTTGAAAAGCTGATTTTTTTTAGCTGTTTTATTGTGAATGATTAATCAGTGCATGTTATTTAAAATTAATAAAATCACTATTTTCATAATCACTGATCAAGATGTAATAACATCCGCAACTTCTACAACAAGTTTTTTTTTTTTACACGTAATGAAGTTGCATGTGATGAGTGATGCATTGATAATCACATCCACCCCAGGAAAGCTATTCAGTGACCATAAACTCGATACTAAGTTAGAAAAATAACTCTAGAGAGGAGCATTTTTTATTAACATATGCATTATATTACATATTCATTATATTTTTGACTTAACCTGCTCTTTATTTTGTAATGTTTGTTTGAATAAAACTATCCTGAAAACTAGTTTTTAATACAGACACCTTTTATATATTTATATTTCAACTACAACAAACAGGAGTAGAAACATAAATATACACTTAAAAAGTTGATAATGATAATTGAAATATTTATATACAATATATTTAGTGTTGATTATATGTTTCTATTTCATTGGCTAAATAGAAACATTAATTGTGTTGCGTCACACACTATTATATTTTTGGGGATATTATCTTTCATGTAGTGTAATGCAGCGGTTTTGTGAATGTAAAGTTTCAAAGATCAAAGTGCAGATAAATTGAGTTTTTGCCTGAAACGAGTCGTCAGTAATTCCGGTCTCACTTCCTGCTGAACCTGTGTGGGTTAGTAACTCATTAGCATAATGTCCGCCTGTGGCGTTGATTGGCTGAGCAGTGTCTCTTAGCCCCGCCCTCTAACACTAGTGTATCTGAGACTGAAGAGTTTGGTTTGTGTTGTGCGTATCGAGAAGACGCTGTTTTCTGAGATTGATACGGTAAAACACGCCATCGTTACTGTTCGTATCACTGTGATCAAGAGCTGAGATTCAGATATGATAATGAGCGTTTGTTTTCTGACCAATCAGGAGTGTGTTTCCCGCACAACGCTGTAACTCGTTGAAGAAATCCGCTAGCGAGTCACGACTGTTTCCCGAAACCGTATTGTCGCAAATTGGTCGTTCAAACACGTTTAGTTAATGATGTCACACAGGTATGGAGTAATAACTACCGTTAATGATTCTGTTTGAGATGGAATTAATGCCAGATGTTTTGCTAGAAATTACGAGCATGTCATCTGAGGACTATTTCTCATTTATCTCAGTAATTTTGCTTTATTTCCAGATTCAATCATAGTCTCGATCTTACTCACTAGAGCTCGTTCACACATGCACACTCTTCGAAAACTGGAAACACGACTCGTTGAACGGCTGATAACGACAGAACTTGTGACCATAGTTGGCTAACGAAGCTTTCGGGAAACCCCCCAGAGCATCGCTCAGAGAGGCGGGGCTTAGAGAGCGTTTCACACACTGTGAGAAAACGGCTGATGGTTATGAGAAAACTAATGTGTTTTTTGACCTTGGATGCATGTGACCCTGTGGTGCGATACTCCAAAACTACACCAGGAACCTTTAAAATGGCACTTGAATAAATGTGAGCCTGGTTTACAACACCAGTCACGAGGCGCACGGTGTATCCGTGGCAAATGCACTGTATGGGTCAAAATGATCGATTTTTCTTGTATGTCAGAAATCATTAGGATATTAAGTACAGATCATGTTCCATGAAGATATTTTGTACATTTCCTACCGTAAATATATAAAATATTTATTTTTGTGAGTGGATGCAGCAGAATCATGAATATAAATACACAACTTTAAAGGAGATTTTTCTCAATGTTTCCAGATTCCAGATTTCTCAGCCAAATATTGTCCTATCCTAACAAACCATACATCACTGGAAAGCTCATTTATCCAGCCTTTGGATGTATAGATCTCATGCCCCTTGTGACTGGTCGTGTGTCAAGGCTCACATATGCAGGTGTGTGTGTGACCTCGGTGGCTGAGAGCTTGTGGATGGCGTCTCTCAGCGCTCGGCTCTCGAGCTCCAGCTGCCGGTTCTCCCTCTTCAAGCTCTCGCTCTCGGAGATGTGCCGGGCCTCCATGTCCATGATCTCAGCCGCGTGGAGCTCCTGCATCTGCACGATCTTCTCCGAGAACCCCGAGATCATCTCCTGCACGTCCTCGGCTCTGCACGGGTCGGTCTGCGCACTCACGTCCACACCGGACTGAGACGAGCTCTCTGATTGGTTCGTGGAGGTTCGGTGAGGAAGGGAGGGCTTGTCTTTACTTGCGTCAGCACTTTTGTGTATCCCATGATGCTCTCTGTTGTCTCCGTTTTTCCCTGCTTTCGTTTTAGGCTGAGACTGCGGTTGTTGTGGAGGCTCCTCAGATTTGGTCAAAGCGATCTGCAGCTTGTGAACTTTGACCCTCAGCTCAGCAATGGACACGTCTCTGACCTGAGAGAGACACGAAGAGCTTGACTTATCACCACATATCTGTTATTTCTATGAAAGATCTGGAGTAAAGTTTTAGGTACGTTCAGGTTTTAGACTTTAGTTCTGTGTAAAAGAACATCTGGCATCATTTATGTAAAATTAAAATGAATAAATAATTTTAAAATAAAACATCTAAATTAAACACTAACTAAAAAAAATATTAAATCATACAAATGTAAAATTAAATATTTTTTTACATTTTAAATATTAAAATATAAAATTAACTTTTAAATTATAAAATGATAAGAATGAACAATTAAAATAAGTAAATAAAAAAAAATAAAAAATACTTTATTAAAAATGTATTAAATCATAAACGTAAATTAAAATAAAATAAACAAAAATAGAAAATCAAAGAAAACAAGATGAGTGTCAATTTAAAATAAATAAATAAATTATTGTAAATAATTTTAAAATAAAAAGCATGAAAAATAAATAATAAAAAAAACTTATTAAAACACTAAAATGTAAAATTAAAATAAATCAATCATTTTAAAATAAAAAACAATAAAAAAAACAAATAAATAAAAATATAAAAACACAAAAAAAATATATTAAAACACTAAAATGTAAAGTTAAAATAAAGAAATAATTTTAAAATAAAAACATTCCATTAATGTCGATGAGAGATTTTCAAACTGATATTACATTTCTAAATATAATTTAACAAAATATAAAAACACTTCCAGAACACGAGTTCCTGAAACCTTTTTTTTTTCATTGTTTTACATGTTAAATGGATTTGTTTTGTGTGAAAGATCAGATTAACGTTTCACATTTTGATAATTTTAAATATGTTTCCTCTCCATCACGATGACGTGAGGTTCGGCTGCTTCCATCACCAGAGGGTGCGAGTACCTCGATCTCTTCCTGCAGTTTGAGACTGCGTTCCCTGAAGCTGCTCAGCTGCTCTTTAGTGGCGGCCGCTTGACCTTTGACCTCCTGCAGCTCCTGTCGTGCGTCTGCCGCTTGACCTTTGACCTCCTCCAGCTCCTGCAAGAGCTCCTCTGTGGACCGATCTCCCTCTCGTGACGCCTGCAGAGAAACCAATCAAAGGTTAAAGGTCAAAGAGCCTGGATGGCGTCCCATCATGCCGTGCGCGGATGGAGTGAGTCTCACCCTGTGGAGCTGGTCCTTCAGTAGAGCCATGCTCATTTCTCTCTCCTTCACAAAGAAAGAACAGGAATAATGAGCCACACATTCAGAAACGAGCCGAGATGCGTCTGAAAACAGGGAAACGCTGGATACCTGGAGCAGCTCCTGCAGCCGAGCGCTCTGATCCCTGAAGCTCTGCAGCTCCTGCTGTGTGGCGGACGCTTGACCTTTGACCTCCTGCAGCTCCTGGAGAAGTTTCTCGTCACGTGAACCCGCTTGGACCTGCAGGTGACAAACAAGAAGTGTCCTAGCGATTGTGTGTTTGCTACAGCTATAATCATTGTGAGAAACTAGAGAACAATATAGATACCGCCTGAACTAAAAGAAGCGTGTTTGACTGTACCTGGCTGAGAGCCGCCTGGAGCTGCGTGATCGTGCTCTCCTTCATCTGATGAAGAAACAGCACACAATTAAAACACAACAGTGTTCAAACGCACATCTGTTTCAAAGGGGCAAATCATTATTTCTTCAGAGCTCCAGCGTTATTATTATTAACTAAAAATAAAACCATAAACAAATAGTTCTGATACTTCTAATTCCTCTTTAGCTCAACTTTAAGTATAAATTAACTTTAAATGTTTTTAATAAAAATTAATACAAACTAGAAAGACATTTTGCAAACGAAGAAAAATGACAAAAACGCAACAAACCCACTAAAACTTGACAAAAAAATTTGGGGGGGAAATTGAACATTCAAAATGAAGCGAGTTTATGCTTAAAGGGATAGTTCACCCTAAAATGGAAATTAGCTCATGATTTACTCTCCCTCAAGCCATGCTAGGTGTGAATGACATTCTTCTCTCAGACGAACACAATCAGAGTTATATTAATAAATATCCTGGCTTTATAATGGCAGTGAATGACTGTTTCTGTTTTAAAGTCCATAAAAGTGCATCTGTCCATCATTTCACTTTTATGATGGATAGGTTAGGTTTATTTCTCTGACCCCATTGGCAGATATTTATTATTTTTTTAAATTTTGATCAATCTTTTAGAAAACAAGACCTAATATCATGAGATAATTACAGTAGGAGAATCATTTCTCGCAGGATTTGGCGTTTGTACCTCCATCTCCTCCTGAAGCTTGCGGCTCAGTTCTCTGTAGCAGGTCAGCTCCTCTTTAGTGGAGGCGGCTTGACCTCTGACCTCCTGCAGCAGCTCTGACAGCGACCGGCTGTCCTCGCCTGACGCCTGTGTGGGACAGACTCTCACGAGGTCAAACACTACTGTGTTATCAGTAGAGCTGCACAACTAATCGCTATAAAACCGGAATCCTGATAATCTTAGTGAAATCACAGGCTGAGATTATTTTATTCACAGTGCTGCATGTTCAGAACGAGGCGCGGCACCGTGTTCACTTGCACGCGCTGGTTTCAGTTTTTTTGTGTTTTTTTTTCTGAGTTTGAGTTGCTTATAATGTGCATATAATGCACTAAACATCTCAATCTCGTAAGGAAAAAATAAACAGGTTGTGGTCAACTAATTTTTATTTTCATTTTTATTTTATTTTATAAAAGCTCTATAGTTTACCATTTAAAAATGAAGAAATTAAGATGATATAAACAAAAAAGAAAGAAATATTAGTATTGTAATTTTACACTTAAATATGTATTATTTATAAATATAAATATTTATTTATAAATAATGGTAACACTTTACAATAATGTCTCATTTGTTAACATTAGTTAATTTATGAACTAATTTATGAACTATTAGCAAGAAATAACTATGAGCAATATTTTTACTGCATTATTAATTAACCTTTGTTAATGTAAATAAAATGGTTTATGTTAGTTCACAGTGCATGAGCTAATGTTAACAGATACAACTCTTGATCTTAAAAATTAAATCAACATTAAGATTAATAAATGCTGTATAAGTATTGTTTGTTGTTAATTCGTGTTAACTAATGTAGTTAACTAATATTAACAAATGAAACTTTATTGTAAAGTATTACCGAAATGATAATGATCATAACAACAATATTGATCATAACAATTATTATTTATGGTTATATTGATGTATAATCACAAATTTGATGGCCAAATTGTGCAGCCCTAAAAACAAGCACAGCAAACCTGGAGCCTTACTTTCAATTGCAATCGCAAATTTTTCAATCATTTTTATAATTTTATCATATCGTGCAGCCTTTGATTACATTCAGATTTATATATCTGGCAGGCGCTTTCATCCAAAGCGACTTGCATTTGTATTGAAGGTACACATTTCTCCAGTTCCAGCATTCCCTGAAAATCCAACGCATAACATTATCACTGCGAGTGTAATATAGTTAATATAGTAATGACACACCTCATTAGCAAAATACAGTAAACTGTGATATATTATACCCAAAAGATTCTTCAGTGACTACCAGTAAAATTTATGAAATTTGGGACCAAAAATGATTCTCCACTTTGAGCTGATCATGTTTTCTTCAGTGTTTTTCTGTAACTGCTAATGCTCTTTTACACACAGACTGAACAACATGAAGCATTGCTTGGTCACTGGTGGAGCTAAACTGGTATTATTTAATTGTGTAGTTAAATTTACCAGCTGACAGATATTCAACATAATTCATGTGTGAGAGTCTAACAGAAGGACGGACAAAACCAGAGAAATATCAACTGAGTTCTGCTCATATTTTATTACCGTGTTCTAAACTATAGCGAATAAAGTGTGATAATGTGAGGGAAGGTGGTGAAGCTGAATGACGCACCTCAGGGATCAGCGGCGGCCTGTGATAGGTCGGTTTGGTTCTCATCTGGTTCAGTATGTCCATCATCACAGCTAACCTCCTCTCGTACTCCATCACCTCGTCCTCGGAGCTGCTCAACATCTGTTTCTGCAGCTCCTGGTCCTTCTGCATGGCGCTCAGCCCCTCCTCCAGCTCCTTCAGCTTCTCCGTCAGCAGGATCGGCCCGCGTGCCGGCGCTCTGAGGCCTTTCGGCATTTCTCCAGCGGGGGCCTCGCCTCTCAGATCTTTGGTTTGCGCCTGTACGGCTCCTAGTTGAGCTTGACTGACCAGAACGGCGGCCACTTTCTCCCTGAGTTTGTCCTCTAGCTCGGCGACTTTGACGCGAAGAGTGCCGGCGTCCGTTTGCGCTAGCTCCACGTTTAGCATGCAAGCGCGCAGCTCTGAGTCCTTCTCCTCCATTGACGCCTCCAGCTCCTCCACTCGCCGGCTCAAGCTCCTCACCCGTGACCCGGCGCTCTCCTCCAGCGCCTGAACCTGCGCCTGAACCACCACGAACGCCGCCGTCTTCTCCCTCAGCGCCTCCTCCAGCTCCACTAGCGTCTCCGCGTGCAGTCGCTCGTATTTGCTACGAAGCGAGTCGTGTTCGGATTTCAGCGTGTCGAGCTCGGTCGCGACTTCATCCATTTTCTGCTTCATCTCGTGGCTCTCGTCTCTGGGCTCGTCCTTGCGCTCGATGTGCGACAGCTCCTGCTGGAGTTTCTCGATGACGGCGCTGAGCTGCTCCGCCTCCTCCTCGCGGTTCCTCTTCAGTCGCTCCTGCTCGCTGCGCAAACGCTCGACCTGCGCCTCCAGATCGAGGAGAACCTCCTCTTTCTGCTCCAACGCCTGCACACACACACACATCAGCTCGGGATTCATCTCAACGGCTCTCAAACCAAGCGTTCACACACACATTCCAACCAAGCATTATTTTCTTAAACCAAACAATTAAAGTAGATGGTGATTTTCACTGCCATGATTCGAAAGGAAAACCAAAAAGCAACATTAAAATGTAGTGATGCATCGCGCTTTTTTTTTTTTTTACCAAATCACAGGAACCGAAATTAAAGTTTAGTAAGGTTTGTTAGTTGATGTTAACTATTGTAGATCTTAACCAATGGAATCTTATTGTAAGTTTTACCAATAAATTAAAACAGGTATATTTTTAGCCGGAAAATTTACTACTATAATAAGGCCAAATGAAATTTTTCACAAATTCAATTTTATTTTTTCTCCATTTTAATTTCTCTCTATTCCATTTTATTACTTTTTATGTTTTATTAGTCTATTTTAATGGTTAAATTAAATGTTCGTAATCAAAAAGCATGTCTAATACGTACACTATTCATTAAAACTATTCATTAAAAGTAAAAAAAAATTTAATTAACTTTTTAGGGCCATATGAAATCTTTTTTTTTTCTTTTTTCCCCCCAAAATTCTATTTTTTTATCTTATGATTTTATTTTATTTTGTATTTATCATACCAGGAACATATCAAAGCTCACTAATTTAATCATTTTTAATATAATATGGTCATATGAAATTGTGTTGTAACTTTTCTAGCCACAAAAACATTAACAAATAAATTAATATTTTTAAAATGTAAATCAAATGAAAATGTAACAATACCTTTAATTTTTTAGCAAAGTGCTGCACAATATAGGTTTATTATTAAATGTAAAAAAAAAAAAAAAATTTCAGTGCACCACTAATTAAACGCACCATCATAAAAGCTCATATTCCATTCACCTGAATAACTGGTTAATAGATCACATGACTTCAGGAGTCGTCGTATGAATTATTATGGTGTTCGACAGTATAAATCACAACCCAGTTTCACCACATGATGACATTCTGTCTGAAAACTCAATTAGTGTTTCATGGACAAACTGAAATAATACAGGGTTGGAACAACACAAGGGTGAGTAAATGATGACAAAAATGTTCATTTTTGAAGATATATTCTTTTAAAATAGTCAATGTGTGCGTCACATGGTTAAGCAGGTCACCTGACCTGTCTGACTGGGTGTGTGTAACTGTCGTTCCCTCGCCACAAAGGACTGAGAGATTGAAGAATTTGAGGCATTTTAATTTAGACGTGAAACACCCTTTGACTTAAATATCTAATTTACAAGAAATTCCTAAAGGAATATTTTGTCCAAATATGACAATTTTGTCATCTTAACCTGTATGGCTTTTCCTGGGAGAATAAAGAAGACATATTAGAGAATAAACTGGCTGCTCTTTTCCATACAGTGACCCGGAGATCTGAGACAAAGCTATAATATGACTTCAGAAGACTTGATATAGCAACTCGAGTCACAAGGGCTATATTTATAATAATATTATGGTACTTTCATGTCATATAGACAGGAGGTTAGAGCTTGACAGTGTTGGACCCCATTCACTTCCATTGTACGGAAAAGAGCAGCGTGAACATTCTGCTAAACATCTCATGTTATGATCCACAGACAAATTATGGGTTTTACTTTTTGGGTGAACAATCCTAAGAAGGTGTGAGAGGAATTCATATAAAACACACTGCAGAACAAACGAAAAAACCCAACAGCAACACATTAAAAATAAAAAAAATTGATGAAGAAATGTATGCAATGTGCTTTCATTCAATTCAATGTGAATGAAAGCACATTACATGCAGTTTAAAGAATGCAATCATGATTTTTTTTATCATGAAGTAAATTTGCAATGAAATGTTTGCACTCTTTAAACACAAGCTGATGTGTTTCGCCATTTGTGTGACTGTTACTAATAAGATGCAAAGTGAAGTGAGTTTATGCAACACAAGATGGCAAAAAAACAGCAGGCGGCACCAAACCGAGAGGCGAAACACACACACACACACACACGGGTTTGACGAGTGCTGCTATATGCACATGTGCAGGACACACACATATGTATAGCGTCTTTACCTGTTCCACAGGCTCTGTTTGCGTGCGCTGACGTTTAACGATCTGCTCGTTAAGGACGATAATCTGCCTGTCCTTCTCCTCCAAGACCTTCAAGAGTTAAACATCATCACATGACTCTGAATTTAGGACACGTTTGTCTGCTGGAGGACGATTTAGGGCAGCTAGCTGACAACAGGGCTGAGATTAGCCTCGCGATGATGTCACATCTCCTGTTTTACACCCAAATTACTATTAAAGTCGACATGAAATCAGAGCTGACTCCATTCACGATCTTAATTCATGTTCCCGCGTCTTATTTTCAATGATTCATCAGTGCACTTGATTATACAGGAACATTTTTTGTCTTTATAATAAAGTCTTTTTGTGAACTCTTATTTTTCACCCCTGTATATGGGATCATACACACACACTTATCACATACCTATATTTTCCTGCTTGGTTATTCTGTTTCTGTCTGATATGTCATATATTACAAGAGTAAAATTGGATGCAAATGTTTCATTCTGCAGATGCTGATATTTATATGAAATTCTGATACTTGTAATGAAAAATCAATGAGATCTTTAAAACAGAATAGCAGATAATTTCATAAAACACATATCAATATCAATATCTGCCAATAATGTCTTAGTAAGATGATATTTAAATGATCAGTTTTATGATCTGTAGTTTTAAAATATATAATGCAATGCAACAAAATGATGATTGACAGATAAACAAATAAACCTGATGATTGTATTTGATGCTCATGATGTTTTATAATAAATGATGATGATAATCAAGTAAAGCTGCTTCAGTCCAGTTGAAATATTACTAACAATATCAAAGTTATTCTTGCGTTTCCTTGATAAATCATCTCAGATTCGACACAGAGACTCGTGAAGCTCGAGCTGAAGGACGTTTGCAGACTTTTACTTGATAAAATAATCTAAATTATCATTCAGAGACAGGAGGACTGAGAGATTGAGTACGACAGCAAATATTGATATGGGTTAAGCCAGCCTGATATGAGTTAAACCAGTCTGATATGGGTTAAGCCAGCCTGATATGGGTTAAGCCAGCCTGATATGGGTTAAGCCGGCCTGATAGGGTTAAACCAGCCTGATATGGGTTAAACCAGCCTGATATGGGTTAAGCCAGTCTGATATGGGTTAAACCAGCCTGATATGGGTTAAGCCAGCGTGATAGGGTTAAGCCGGCCTGATATGGGTTAAGCCAGCCTGATATGGGTTAAGCCAGCGTGATAGGGTTAAACCAGCCTGATATGGGTTAAACCAGCCTGATATGGGTTAAGACAGCCTGATATGGGTTAAGCCAGCCTGATATGGGTTAAGCCGGCCTGATATGGGTTAAGCCAGCCTGATATGGGTTAAGCCAGCCTGATATGGGTTAAGCCAGCCTGATAGGGTTAAACCAGCCTGATATGGGTTAAACCAGCCTGATATGGGTTAAGCCAGTCTGATATGGGTTAAGCCGGCCTGATAGGGTTAAGCCGGCCTGATAGGGTTAAACCAGCCTGATATGGGTTTAACCAGCCTGATATGGGTTAAGCCAGCCTGATAGGGTTAAACCAGCCTGATATGGGTTAAACCAGCCTGATATGGGTTTAACCAGCCTGATATGGGTTAAGCCAGCCTGATAGGGTTAAGCCGGCCTGATATGGGTTAAGCCAGCCTGATATGGGTTAAGCCAGCCTGATAGGGTTAAACCAGCCTGATATGGGTTAAACCAGCCTGATATGGGTTTAACCAGCCTGATATGGGTCAAGCCAGCCTGATAGGGTTAAGCCGGCCTGATAGGGTTAAACCAGCCTGATATGGGTTAAACCAGCCTGATATGGGTTTAACCAGCCTGATATGGGTTAAGCCAGCCTGATAGGGTTAAGCCGGCCTGATATGGGTTAAGCCAGCCTGATATGGGTTAAGCCAGCCTGATAGGGTTAAGCCGGCCTGATATGGGTTAAGCCAGCCTGATATGGGTTAAGCCAGCCTGATATGGGTTAAACCAGCCTGATATGGGTTAAGCCAGCCTGATATGGGTTAAGCCAGCCTGATATGGGTTAAGCCAGCCTGATGTGGGTTAAGCCAGCCTGATATGGGTTAAGCCAGCCTGATAGGGTTAAGCCGGCCTGATAGGGTTAAGCCGGCCTGATAGGGTTAAGCCAGTCTGATATGGGTTAAACCAGTCTGATATGTGTTAAACCAGCCTGATATGGGTTAAGCCAGCTTGATATGAGTTAAGCCAGTCTGATATGGGTTAAGATATGGGTTAAGCCAGCCTGATATGAGTTAAGCCAGCCTGATATGGGTTAAGAAATGGGTTAAGCCAGCCTGATATGGGTTAAACCAGCCTGATATGGGTTAAGCCAGCCTGATATGGATTAAACCAGCCTGATATGGGTTAAACCAGCCTGATATGGGTTAATCCAGCCTGATAATGGGTTAAGATATGGGTTAAGCCAGCCTGATATGGGTTAAACCAGCCTGATGAGGGTTAAACCAGCCTGATATGGGTTAATCCAGCCTGATATGGGTTAAGACAGCCTGATATGGGTTAAACCAGCCTGATATGGGTTAAACCAGCCTGATATGGGTTAAGCCAGCCTGATATGGGTTAAACCAGCCTGATATGGGTTAAACCAGCCTGATATGGGTTAAGCCAGCCTGATATGGGTTAAGCCAGCCTGATATGGGTTAAACCAGCCTGATATGGGTTAAGCCAGCCTGATATGGGTTAAACCAGCCTGATATGGGTTAAGCCAGCCTGATATGGGTTAAACCAGCCTGATATGGGTTAAGCTGGTGTGGTCTAATGGTTTCGGCAGGATGAGGATGAAACAAACAAATGCTGACGATCTGAACAGAGAATTTGCTGCACACACACATCTCTTGTAGAAAAACCAAACAGAAGCACGAGTAAAAAGTGAAGTGAACAACACTCACAATGATGGTCACACACACACACACACACACACACACAAACACAAACACAATGTAAACGAGACTCGTGTGGGCAGAAGCAAACTCTGAAAATGAACTGGAAGTGTGAAATAAAATCTGGGTGTGAAAACAGCCTCTTATGTAAGAGTATGAAGGAGAGCGCTGGTGTGTGTGTCTGACCTGTGAGAGGCGGGTCTGGTTCTGCTGATGGCTGCTGATCTCCTTCCTCTGGATCTCCAGCTGCATGTTGAGCTGATTCACCTCCTCGCTCTTATTCTCCAGCTCCTCACGAAACTGCTCCAGCTGCTCCTCCAGATTCACTATCTGCACACACACACACACACACAGACGCACACAGACGCACACAGACGCACACACACGCGATTCTTATTTCTTAATCTTGAATCAGAATAAGTTCCTCTTGCAGCATCTCTTCTGTTCTTTGATGATGTGGGCGGGGCTATAACCTGTCACTCACACGAGATCAGCTAATAGCAAACCACAACCATCCAATCAAAATCAAGCCCCGCCCACATTTACTCTTGTCCCAGAAGCAGTTTTAACTCAGATATACGACACAATAGAGAATAAAAGACGAGCACAACTTCCCTTTCATGATGACTTTAAGTACAAAAGTACATACTGAAGTGAGCTAGTTAAAGTGAGATTTTGTCAAAAGTTGTGACAAAAACGAAGATTTTTGGACATTTTACAACAAAATGCTATTTTAGATTTTTTAACTTCAAAATGTAATGTTTAATTCAATGCGTTACTTGCTGTCTGTTTGTAATTAATGCCAAATTTACAAGCAATTTAAAAAAAAAATCAAAGCAAGCTAATTTTTTCATGATACTCGCTGTCACATGGAAAAAAACAAGTCTCCACAACAAAAGTTTTTTCAGATTAGCGGAGGCTAGTTGCATTAACGACCAGCCTAACATGAGTTAATACAGGATGTTTAAGTGTTACAGAATAAACAACAGAGATGCAGAATCGACACTATAATTTGAATTTCTCATATTTGATGAAGTTTGCATCACTGATTCTGTTTATTACTGTGAAGCTGCTTTGAGACGATGTGTTTTGTACACTGAACTTGACTTGACAACAGTAGTGACGATTTCTGATACAAAAATAGATTAAAAACGTTTTTTAAACACTCAGCGTCAAATTTTGAGATGTTATTCCCGTCGGAGCTGGCAGGTTTTGTTCAAGGTGTACAGCTCTATATTCCCTATAACGGAAATGAAAGTGAGGAGCGCTACATATTACAAACTGCGTCTCGATACACCTGAGGTAATGGTGCTCTGTCAGTGAGAGGGTCATGTGACAGGAAGTGATGGAGTTCTGTCAGTGAGAGGGTCATGTGACAGGAAGTGATGGAGTTCTGTCAGTGAGAGGGTCATGTGACAGGAAGTGATGGAGTTCTGTCAGTGAGAGGGTCATGTGACAGGAAGTGATGGAGTTCTGTCAGTGAGAGGGTCATGTGACAGGAAGTACCTCTTTCTCCTTCCTGTCCAGAGCTTCTCTCTCGGTCTGGAGCTGAGCCTCCAGTGTGACGTCTCCTCGGCCTGCCATGCACACATGCTGAGGCTCCTCCACCTGCACACACACACACACACACACAGCACTTAAACACACACTCACACACACAGCACCAGCACTTAAACACACACTCGCACTAGAGAGGTTGACTAGTTTGTTTAGTAACTTATCCGCCTCAAGACTGTTCTGATCTGATGTGTAATTATACAGACTAATTAGTCGTCCATGTACTATTTTAAAAATATGTACTTTTGCAGATTACTAACAGACATAATCATAATGAAAAAAAACATTAATAAAATAAATAAAATAAAAAAGAATGACAAAATAATAATAAAACAATAACAATTAGTAAAAATCACAACAATAATATCAATATTCCAAACATACATCTATATAAACTTCTAACTATTATTATTAATTAATGATCTAATAATAATATTAATGTTGAATGGCAAATTAAAATCACAACTACTACTACAACAATAAAAATAACAACAATAATATTAAAATCAATGTTTAATAATATATCTAATGTAAAATAATACTATAATATTATATATAATACAAAATAATATAATATGATTTATAGTAATAAATAAAAATATTATTTAACCCTTAATCAGTGTTTGGGGTCCCAGGGGAAAAGTGTTACCTTCATCTCAGGGGCAGGAAGCTCTGTGACTTTAACTAAATCTATCTAAACATGCACAAAAGAACCGGGCTTGATTTGGTTGTTCTAAAGGTGTGTAAAAACATTTTACCGTTCAAGGTGTTTGGGGTCAAAATGACCCCACATTGAAAATGAATGGGAAAATGAAAAAAAATGACTTTTTTCCATGTTGTTTGTCAAAAAAATGAAATTAAATCCATTATAAATCTGAAAATTTCTACATATAAACCAAGGACTGGTCCTAGAGCATAAATAAAAATTGGAACGAACTTTCCATCTCATACACAGACACAAACAGACAAATGTATGTGACTGCAACAGAGAGCATTTTTTTAACTTTGACAAAAATAGATTTTTTTTATTTATTTCAGAATGTTAAAATATATATATCATAAAGTTGTGAGAAGTTGAAGCATCAAGAAAAATGAAGTGAAAAAGAAATGAGTCCCTATGGACCTCTATTGGATATATGTGGTCATTGCACTTTCCTGCTTTAATTATAAATTCTAAGTTTTTCCACAAACCTGCAGATGTCAGTATTCTATCCCTAACACATAGAGCAATGTCCAAAAACAATTTACATTTAATTAAGATCATCATTTAAGTGATTTTTTCTTTAAAAAATAATTTTTCATGAGCCAATATATGGCCTAGTTAAGTAATTGTGCAGTAAATAGGTAAAAAACTTCCAAATTTCCACAGAAACACAGCATAAATGTATAGATGAGAAGTAAATAAAAAAATGATATATAGTTTTCCATATAAAAAAATTGATATTTCCTTATGCAATCGCTCTTAAAAAGTTTGGGGTCTATCAGATCCTTTTTGAACACTGATTAAGGGTTAATACCTTTTTAGAACTAGAGGTCACATAAATAGGGATGTGAAAAACAACACATTTCCAGATTTAGCATGTATAGCGTGTATGCAGTGCTTTGGCATGTTGCAGTAATCAGACGGTCAGAAATACGCAAACAATATTCAAGAATATAAGAATAACATCTAGATGAACTCACTCCCATCCCTTCTGCAAATCTATTCATTCACAATTACATTAGACACTAACTGATCTCGCTGACATACAAGCCCAACAACACACACGCATAGAGACAGAACATGATCATTACAGCAGAGGCGAGACGCTAAACCACTGCATTCACACACACACACACCACACTAATGCACAGCAAGGACACACACATTCAGCATGCTCTCCTCACACACAATCATATTCACAATCAGCGTTCAGACACTCCCATTCATCATGCTCTCCACACACACACACACACACACACACACACACACACACACACACACACACACACACACACACACACACACACACACACACACACACACACACACACACACACACACACACACACACACACACACACACACACACACACACACACACAGCGCCCCAGTGGAGTAAGACTGGCGGCTAACAGCAGAACCGGAGGAGAAACACACACTGACCCTGTGCATGAGTGTGTGCTCCAGCTCTCTCACGCGCGCGCCGAGCGTCTCGATCTCCTCGTCTCTCTCACACACATCTCTCTGCAGCTGCTCGGCGCTCAAAAGCAGCTCACTGCAGCAGTCGGACTTATCCTGCAGCGCACGGGTCAACTCCTGCACCTGAGAGGGGGTGGGGGGGGGGCGAGAGAGAGCGAGAGAGAGAGAGAGATATGAGGAGAGCAGCCATATGACGTCAGATGAGTGTGTGTGTGTGTGTGCGTCGCTGCCTGGCAACTGACTGCAAATCACTTAAAGGGATAGTTCAACCAAAAATGAAAATTAGCCCATGATTTACTCTCCCTCAAGCCATCCTAGGTGTGTATGACATTCTTCTCTCAGACGAACACAATCAGAGTTATATTAATAAATGTCCTGGCTCTTCCAAGCTTTATAACGGCAGTGAATGGCCGTATTTTTTGGAAATCTGTAAAAGTACATTTATCCGTCATAAAAGTGCATCTATCCATCATAAAAGTGCATCTGTCCATCATAAAAGTGCATCTGTCCATCATAAAAGTGCATCTATCCATCATAAAAGTGCATCTGTCCATCATAAAAGTGCATCTGTCCATCATAAAAGTGCATCTGTCCATCATAAAAGTGCATCTGTCCATCATAAAAGTGCATCTGTCCGTCATAAAAGTGCATCTGTCCATCATAAAAGTGCATCTGTCCATCATAAAAGTGCATCTATCCATCATAAAAGTGCATCTGTCCATCATAAAAGTGCATCTGTCCATAAAAGTGCATCTGTCCGTCATAAAAGTGCATCTATCCATCATAAAAGTGATCCACACCGCTCTGGGGGTGAATAAAGGCGATGAATTTGTGTAAGAAAAATATATTTTTCATACTTTAAACTTTATCGACTAAAATAACTAGCTTCCGGCAGACGGCCATACACAAGTCGACTTGCGCCACAAGAGTGACATTTGATGATGTATGATGTAGATGTAAGAGTAGCGTAAGCTTTGAGCCTCTCGCGGTGCAAACAAACACAAACTCAAGCTCCTCCCACATTTCTCTTGAAAAATTCTTGTTTTCCACTTTAATTCGTGACTGGAGTTTTGTTTTGCTCTTTCCTCTGCGCTGCGGCGTTCATCAGTGCGTCGTGCGTCGGGTCCAGAGTTACTCCTCCACCGTAAATTGATGCGTACGGCCGGAAGCTAGTTATTTTAAAGTTTTATATATGGAGTTATAACTCCAATTGTGTTCGTCTGAAAGAGGAATGTGATATACACCTAGGATGGCTTGAGGGAGAGTAAATCATGGGACCATTTTCATCTTTGGGTGAACTATCGCTTTAATGAGTCTATTTCTGCACATGCTGAAGCCTTAAAACATCTATTTTGTGTTTTGTTTTGGACTGAATGTGTGATTATTTATTGCCAGCTAATTTGGAAGCATTTTTAAACTCATGTTTATATATATATATATATATATATATATATACATATATACTCACACAGTTCTATTGGTTTATTGGCAAAATGTAGACTTTCAGCTGTTTGCAATAAACAAATCAAACTAAAGTAATTGAAATAGCTCAACACAATAAATGTTTCAAGTGTTTTCCCCAAATTCAACTGAAAATGCAACTCTTAATGACTTCTGCAGTCTCAAAATTATTCACCCCCCTGAATTGAATCCCTCACAACAGCACAAATCTGTCTTGTCTCACTAATCAAGGGCTTCATTAGTTGCGCCAGGTGTGCTTGAGCTAGAACACATGAAATATCTGAACTGGCGAGGTTTGTTGTGTGTCACGTTTGTCTGCATGTTAGAAATAGGGCTAATTCAAAAGAATGGTCCAAGAAGAAAGTCACAGTCACCTGACTTGAACCCCATTTCGATTACAACTGTATATGGCATTAAGCCATTGACAAACCCACTGACTTCAGAATGATGGAACCAGAAGTTAAAAAATACTAATTTCTGTGTTTTAGGACTCATTACCACAGAAATATGTCATATTACAGAAATACAATTGGTTTGTGACTTTAAACTGACTTTTTATTAAGACTGATTTGTATTCCTGTTGGTTTTTAGAGTTGTTCTGCTGGTTTGTGAGGTGTTGTGTGTGTTTGAGCTGATACCAGTCCAGCAGAGAGAACAAGCTCATTGTCTGAGGACTGAAGGCGTGAGTGAAACCCGCTGGAGGCTTCAGGGCGAGCGATCGGGTGTCGTACCTCTCGGTCTCGGCGGTTACTTCCGGTTCCTGTTTTGGGCGGGTGCTTCAGCTGCTGCTCCAGGCTGTGAATCTCCTGCTGAAAGACGTCGCGCTCGTGTTCCCTGTCCGCGGCCTGTTCCTGATGAACAGAAGGACACACACACCTGTGAGCGCATTACATCAGTGTTACACACACACACACACACCTGTGAGCGCATTACATCAGTGTTACACAAACACACACCTCTGAGCGCATTATATCAGTGTTACACACACACACACACACACACACACACACACACACACACACACACACCTGTGAGCGCATTACATCAGTGTTACACACACACACACACCTGTGAGCGCATTACATCAGTGTTACACAAACACACACCTCTGAGCGCATTACATCAGTGTTACACACACACACACACACCTGTGAGCGCATTACATCAGTGTTACACAAACACACACCTCTGAGCGCATTATATCAGTGTTACACACACACACACACACACACACACACACACACACACACACACACACACACACACACACCTGTGAGCGCAGTACATCAGTGTTACACACACACACACCTGTGAGCGCATTACATCAGTGTTACACAAACACACACCTCTGAGCGCATTACATCAGTGTTACACAAACACACACCTCTGAGCGCATTACATCAGTGTTACACACACACACACACACACACACAGACACACACACCTGTGAGCGCATTACATCAGTGTTAAACAAACACACACCTCTGAGCGCATTACATCAGTGTTACACACACAAACACACACCTGTGACTGCATTACATCAGTCACACACACACACACACACAGACACACACACCTGTGACCGCAGTACATCAGTGTTACACACACACACACACACACACACACACCTGTGACTGCATTACATCAGTGTTACACACACACACACACCTGTGACCGCAGTACATCAGTGTTACACACACACACACACACACACACACACACACACACCTGTGACTGCATTACATCAGTGTTACACACACACACACACCTGTGACTGCATTACATCAGTGCTACACACACACCTGTGAGCGCATTACATCAGTGTTACACACACACACACACACACACACACCTGTGAGCGCATTACATCAGTGTTACACACACACACACACACCTCTGAGCGCATTAGATCAGAGTTACACACACACACACCCGTAACCGCAGTACATCAGTGTTACTGCGCAACCGCCGTTTGTGATGCTTTGTCGCTGCATGTGTTGCTTGGCAACCTCTTTGGAATACATTGGTTATAACGTTATATTTTTTGTTGCTGGTGTTTATGAATAAAATAAATATTAAAATGAATAACCGTTTTATAAAAGCAATAAGCCCCTTGCAGCCGTGATTTACAGTGAATTTAGAACAGTAAGGGGGTTTTAGTCGTAGCTAACAACGCCCCTTAGCTGTTCTAAATTCACTGTAAATCACGGCTTTGAGACTGTGAACATGTTTATTCTGCTGTAAAGTTGGGCATTGAAACATGCGGGTCTATGGGACTGACTCTCTTCTGCAGCCTCTAGTGGCCAGTGGAGGAACTGCAGTTTAACTCACTTCAGTATTGGATTCAAGAGAGAGACGGAAGGATCGCCGCTTGGAAAAAACGTGTAATGAACATGATGAGGAAACTCACGTCCATGAACCTGCGGTTGTTCTCCAGCTGTTTCTCCAAGGCCTGGATCTGCTGACACAGGTCGTCTCGCTCGGATCGGCTCGTGTCCTGGAGCTCCTGCACGCGCATCAACTGATCCTCAAGCTCCGCCTCCAGGTGCTTCACCTGCAGGTGCAACTCCACACTCTCCTTCTGCGCCTGCCGCTGCACCTCCACCTTCTCCAGCATCAGCTTCTCCGTCTCCTCCAGCAGGTCTGAGGACACACACACACACGTGAGGACACACACACACACACACACACACACACACACACACACACACACGAGGAGAGCGTCGGGAGCGCTCGACCCAGGACAATAATGGAGCCGCTTCAGAGAGTCATACACGGTTTTGAATTCAACGTCTCTAAGATCAGAGTTCTTCATAAGAGCTCTAAAGAGTTTATAAACTGAGCTATAGTTCTAATGAACTCTGATAAAAAAAAAATGTTTACGAAAATAAACTGTAAATCTCATAAAACTCTTCATGTTCAGATCATATTTAACCACAAAATCAAAAGAAATAGACTAATGTAATATTGGAAGAAAAAGTTAAATAAAAAAAAAAAACATTTGAAAATATTTTTATTTTTGTTGAAAATGTTGCCTTTTCAACTTACTGAAATAAACAAGTTTAAGGTGAAGTACTACTTTTTACTATTTACTAAAACAAAGAGTGAAATAAAATTAAGGATAAACAGAAAAAAAACTAATAAAACTGACAAAAGCACATAATTACTATAACAACTAATATTGAAACAGAAAAAAGCTACTTGAAAATATAAATAAATATCATGATGGTATAAAATTAATACTTAAATAACTGCTTAATTGCCATGAAAATAAGTTTTTAAAAACACAAGAAAATTGATTTTGTTCTATTTTGTTCATAAAAAGAAAAAGTGCTTAATTGCAGTGTTATTTCTGACTAAAACTAAAAATATGAAAAATTAAATATTAGAAGAAAATCTTCTTAAAAAACTTAGAAATGTTGCTTGTGCAACTAAAATAATTAAGTGTAAGTACTAAAATGACTAAAACTAAGAAAAAAATGGGATATATATATAGATATGTATATATAAAGGGTTTTATGTTTTATATTATGTTTTTATAACATAAAAAACTGAAATTAAAATGAAAACTGAAGATACGAAATTAAAGATACTTGATGGTATACAAATAATACTAAAATAACACTGCTTGATTGCTAAATAATAATTTTAAAGGAATCAATTTAATAATAATAATAATGATAAAAAAAACAGGCTTAATTTCTTTATGCAAAATATAGTTTCATATTTTGTTCTTTTGATTTTGGCATGAAATATGAAGATGACATGTTTTATTAGTGAATGTTCTCTGCAGTTCTCCACTTTTGCATCCTTCTGCATATGGCATATGGGCAGAAGACATTTCCCGTTCCCATTCCCGAACGCCCCGTGATCACATGACCCGCTCAGCAAGCCCACAGTGAGGAGGACGGGGATAAAAGTGCAGATGCAAAACAGAAAGGAAAAGGAAAAAGAAACGTTTCCCTTATTGAACAGCCGTCAATGCGATACAGACACAGATTATCGAGTTTCATCAAGTTAAATAGGGTTTTGAAAATAAAAGCACACCGCCGTTCAAAAGTTTGGGAAGAGTCTCTTCTGCTCGCCGAGGCTGCGTTTATTTAATCAAAAATACAAAACAGTGAAATATTATTCTAATGTAAATCAGCTGTTTTCTATGTGAAGTGTAATTTATTTCTGTGATCAAAGCTGAATTTTCAGCATCATTACTCCGATAATAATAGTCATAAATGTTTGTTGATCATCAGATCATCATATTCTCCTGATTTCTGAAGGATCATGTGACACTGAAGACTGGAGTAATGATGCTGAAACTCAGCTTTGATCACAGGAATAAATTACACTTTACTAGATATTCACATAGAAAACAGATGATTTACATTAGAATAATATTTCACAATATAACTTGTTTTTTTGTATTTTTAATTAAATAAACGTAGCCTTGGTGAACGGCAGTGTATATATATACACACACACACACACACACACACACACACACACACACACACACACACACACATACATATATATATATATATATATATAATTATTATATTATTGCTTATAAATTATTATATATAAAAAATGTTTCACGTGAACTATACTATTCCATCCATAATCCTGTAGTGAAATCAACTAAGTTGTTGTTGCACATGTGGAGACGGCTGTTCAGTGAGGAGATACACCAGATACACTCGTTAGCGGCAGTTAGACCATGCTAGTGTTTCAGCAGACAGTGTGTGTGATGTTGAAGCCATCGAGGCAGCGGTTAGTGGATCATCGGGAGCCCAGAGCAAGCAAAGCTCCAATTACTGATGTATCGATCAGAGACGTGCCGGCCATGCAGCTCGTGAACACACACACACACACACACACCTGCTTCAGGTGCTGCGTCAAGAGCAGCCTCAACTAGTCCTGAGGAAAGAGAGAGTGAAAACAACACGTTGATCATGCAAATACAGGAGAAAAGAGAGCAGAGACATGAAGACGTGACAGCATCGGTTAGAAGCGTCTTCTGCGGGGGGTTTGGCACTTCATGCACCTGTAAACTCTCGTCTGAAGGCCTGAGCGCACCTGTAAACTCTCGTCTGAAGGCCTGAGCGCACCTGTAAACTCTCGTCTGAAGGCCTGAGCGCACCTGTAAACTCTCGTCTGAAGGCCTGAGCGCACCTGTAAACTCTCGTCTGAAGGCCTGAGCGCACCTGTAAACTCTCGTCTGAAGGCCTGAGCGCACCTGTAAACTCTCGTCTGAAGGCCTGAGCGCACCTGTAAACTCTCGTCTGAAGGCCTGAGCGCACCTGTAAACTCTCGTCTGAAGGCCTGAGCGCACCTGTAAACTCTCGTCTGAAGGCCTGAGCGCACCTGTAAACTCTCGTCTGAAGGCCTGAGCGCACCTGTAAACTCTCGTCTGAAGGCCTGAGCGCACCTGTAAACTCTCGTCTGAAGGCCTGAGCGCACCTGTAAACTCTCGTCTGAAGGCCTGAGCGCACCTGTAAACTCTCGTCTGAAGGCCTGAGCGCACCTGTAAACTCTCGTCTGAAGGCCTGAGCGCACCTGTAAACTCTCGTCTGAAGGCCTGAGCGCACCTGTAAACTCTCGTCTGAAGGCCTGAGCGCACCTGTAAACTCTCGTCTGAAGGCCTGAGCGCACCAGTAAACTCTCGTCTGAAGGCCTGAGCGCACCTGTAAACTCTCGTCTGAAGGCCTGAGCGCACCTGTAAACTCTCGTCTGAAGGCCTGAGCGCACCAGTAAACTCTCGTCTGAAGGCCTGAGCGCACCTGTAAACTCTCGTCTGAAGGCCTGAGCGCACCTGTAAACTCTCGTCTGAAGGCCTGAGCGCACCTGTAAACTCTCGTCTGAAGGCCTGAGCGCACCTGTAAACTCTCGTCTGAAGGCCTGAGCGCACCTGTAAACTCTCGTCTGAAGGCCTGAGCGCACCTGTAAACTCTCGTCTGAAGGCCTGAGCGCACCTGTAAACTCTCGTCTGAAGGCCTGAGCGCACCTGTAAACTCTCGTCTGAAGGCCTGAGCGCACCAGTAAACTCTCGTCTGAAGGCCTGAGCGCACCTGTAAACTCTCGTCTGAAGGCCTGAGCGCACCTGTAAACTCTCGTCTGAAGGCCTGAGCGCACCAGTAAACTCTCGTCTGAAGGCCTGAGCGCACCTGTAAACTCTCGTCTGAAGGCCTGAGCGCACCTGTAAACTCTCGTCTGAAGGCCTGAGCGCACCTGTAAACTCTCGTCTGAAGGCCTGAGCGCACCTGTAAACACACGTCTGAAGGCCTGAGCGCACAAAACCACTAAGATCTGGAGACACTCGAACCGTGAGCGAAAGAAAGGCGCGTTTTAAAACATTTGAGGGGGAATGAGCTTGATTGCAGGTTTGTTATAGTTAGCTAAAACTAAAATTATAAAAAATTGTGGTAACACTATTTTACAGTGTAAAACTATAAATTATGCATAATTACATGCAAATAACCCTCAAACAAACCCTAATCCTAATAATATAGTAAGTATATATAGTTAATATTACTCAGTACTTAAATTCATAATTACAGTGTAACAAAGACATCTAATAAAGTGTAACCAACGTTTTTTTGTTAAATTAAGTTTAACTATATACAAAAGAATTGTATTACTTTTATCCATTTTTCATAAAGAGTTATTTTATAACTGAACCTAAAACTTAAAAACTTTAAAAAATGTGTTACCTGAAATTAAATAAACACAATAATAAATAAATTAAAATGTAAAAAAAAAACTTCAATGTATTTCATTACAGCTAGTTGCCAATTAAACATTTTAAATTTTTATTGCGTCTAGTTTAACTTGATGCACTAAAATAACTAAAACTGATCTTAAATTAATAAAAACTATATAGACATTAAAAAAAGCTTATACAAATGACAAAAACAACAAAATTACGAAGTTAAGAGACGGAATTATTGAAGTTAAAATGAAAACAGAAAAAATATGCATAAAATCTAATATACTGTATATAACTATAAAAGCATCTCAATGATACTAAAATAAAACTCCCTGGCAAAAAACTGAAATATACAAGCTTAAGTTGAATATTACTAAAACTGAAATAAAAATAAATTAAAACTAATTAGAAATATAAAAAAAATACATATAGAATTGTTTTTCCTAAAATTAAAAAGACTAAAATATCAAAGCAAAAGCTAATTAAAATATTATAAAATACCATAATTGTCAATAAATATTATTAAAATAATACTAAAATCTTTAATTGTCATAAAAATAATGAATAATAAAATATAAAAAACTAAAAACAGGTTTAATTTTCTTTATGCAAAATATATTTAATTTTGTTCTTTAGTTTACTCAAATGTTCGGATCGCCGTTAGCATTGCGTAATTTAGCATCTTGTCAAGGTGAAGATTCATGTTCGGTGTGAACAGGCCTTGAGAATGAATTCTGATACAACCTATAAGGAAATAAATCACGAGTTAATCATACTCTGATTTTACCCATCGACCCCTTCAGCTTCAGTGTTCATCACACTAGTGTTGTCAAAAATGTGAGGCTTTGAGCAGAATCATAAACACCTCTGATTTGCCATTGAGTTCACAAGCTCATCAAATATGTCTGTGATTGGCTACAATGATCAGCGCACGGGAGCGTAACGTCAGCGAGTGTGTGTTGAGCGTGACGTATGTAACGTCAGCGAGTGTGTGTTGAGTGTGTGTTGAGCGTGACGTATGTAACGTCAGCGAGTGTGTGTTGAGCGTGATGTATGTAACGCCAGCAAGTGTGTGTTGAGTGTGATGTATGTAACGCCAGCGAGTGTGTGTTGAGCGTGATGTATGTAACGCCAGCGAGTGTGTGTTGAGCGTGATGTATGTAACGTCAGCGAGTGTGTGTTGAGCGTGATGTATGTAACGTCAGCGAGTGTGTGTTGAGCGTGATGTATGTAACGTCAGCGAGTGTGTGTTGAGCGTGACGTATGTAACGTCAGCGAGTGTGTGTTGAGCGTGACGTATGTAACGTCAGCGAGTGTGTGTTGAGCGTGACGTATGTAACATCAGCGAGTGTGTGTTGAGCGTGACGTATGTAACGTCAGCGAGTGTGTGTTGAGCGTGATGTATGTAACGTCAGCGAGTGTGTGTTGAGCGTGATGTATGTAACGTCAGCGAGTGTGTGTTGAGCGTGACGTATGTAACGTCAGCGAGTGTGTGTTGAGCGTGACGTATGTAACATCAGTGTGTGTGTGTTGAGCGTGATGTATGTAAGGTCAGCGAGTGTGTGTTGAGCGTGACGTATGTAACGTCAGCGAGTGTGTGTTGAGCGTGATGTATGTAACGTCAGCGAGTGTGTGTTGAGCGTGACGTATGTAACGTCAGCGAGTGTGTGTTGAGCGTGATGTATGTAACGTCAGTGTGTGTGTGTTGAGCGTGACGTATGTAACGTCAGTGAGTGTGTGTTGAGCGTGATGTATGTAACGTCAGTGTGTGTGTGTTGAGCGTGATGTATGCAACGTCAGCGAGTGTGTGTTGAGCGTGACGTATGTAACGTCAGCGAGTGTGTGTTGAGCGTGATGTATGTAACGTCAGTGTGTGTGTTGAGCGTGACGTATGTAACGTCAGTGAGTGTGTGTTGAACGTGATGTATGAAACGTCAGTGTGTGTGTGTTGAGCGTGATGTATGTAACGTCAGTGTGTGTGTGTTGAGCGTGATGTATGTAACGTCAGTGTGTGTGTGTTGAGCGTGATGTATGCAACGTCAGCGAGTGTGTGTTGAGCGTGACGTATGTAACATCAGTGAGTGTGTGTTGAGAGTGATGTATGAAACTTCAGCGAGTGTGTGTTGAGCGTTTATGTATGTAGCGTCAGTGAGTGTGTGTTGAGCGTGATGTATGTAGCGTCAGTGAGTGTGTGTTGAGAGTGATGTATGTAACGTCAGTGTGTGTTGAGCGTGACGTATGTAACGTCAGCGAGTGTGTGTTGAGCGTGACGTATGTAACGTCAGTCAGTGTGTGTTGAGCGTGACTTGTTACGCCAGCAAGTGTGTTGAGCGTGATGTATGTAACGTCAGTGAGTGTGTGTTGAGCGTGACGTATGTAACGTCAGTGAGTGTGTGTTGCGTGTGACGTATGTAGCGTCAGTGAGTGTGTGTTGAGCGTGATGTATGTAGCGTCAGTGAGTGTGGGTTGAGCGTGATGTATGTAACGTCAGCGAGTGAGTGTGTGTTGAGCGTGACGTATGTAACGCCAGCGAGTGAGTGTGTGTTGAGCGTGATGTATGTAACGTCAGTGAGTGTGTGTTGAGCGTGATGTATGCAACGCCAGCGAGTGAGTGTGTGTTGAGCGTGACGTATGTAACGTCAGTGAGTGTGTGTTGCGTGTGACGTATGTAATGTCAGTGAGTGTGTGTTGAGCGTGACGTATGTAACGCCAGCGAGTGAGTGTGTGTTGAGCGTGATGTATGTAACGTCAGCGAGTGTGTTGGGCGTGACTTATGTTACGCCAGCGAGTGTGTTGATTGTGATGTATGTAACGTCAGTGAGTGTGTGTTGCGCGTGATGTATGCAACGCCAGCGAGTGAGTGTGTGTTGAGCGTGACGTATGTAACGTCAGTGAGTGTGTGTTGCGTGTGACGTATGTAATGTCAGTGAGTGTGTGTTGAGCGTGACGTATGTAACGCCAGCGAGTGAGTGTGTGTTGAGCGTGATGTATGTAACGTCAGTGAGTGTGTGTTGAGCGTGATGTATGTAACGTCAGCGAGTGTGTTGGGCGTGACTTATGTTACGCCAGCGAGTGTGTTGATTGTGATGTATGTAACGCCAGCGAGTGAGTGTGTGTGTTGAGCGTGATGTATGTAACGCCAGCGAGTGAGTGTGTGTTGAGCGTGACGTATGTAACGCCAGCGAGTGAGTGTGTGTGTTGAGCGTGATGTATGTAACGCCAGCGAGTGAGTGTGTGTGTTGAGCGTGATGTATGTAACGTCAGCGAGTGAGTGTGTGTTGAGCGTGACGTATGTAACGCCAGCGAGTGAGTGTGTGTGTTGAGCGTGATGTAACGCCAGCGAGTGAGTGTGTGTTGAGCATGATGTATGTAACGTCAGCTAGTGAGTGTGTGTTGAGCGTGATGTATGTAACGTCAGCGAGTGTGTGTTGAGCGTGATGTATGTAACGTCAGCGAGTGAGTGTGTGTTGAGCGTGACGTATGTAACGCCAGCGAGTGAGTGTGTGTTGAGCGTGATGTATGTAATGTCAGTGTGTGTGTTGAGCTTGACTTATGTTCTGTAGGGAGTGTGTTGATTGTGATGTATGTAACGACAGTGAGTGTGTGTTGAGCGTGATGTATGTAACGCCAGCAAGTGAGTGTGTGTTGAGCGTGATGTATGTAATGTCAGTGTGTGTGTTGAGCTTGACTTATGTTCTGTAGGGAGTGTGTTGATTGTGATGTATGTAACGTCAGCGAGTGAGTGTGTGTTGAGCGTGACTTGTTACGTCAGCGAGTGTGTTGATTGTGATGTATGTAACGTCAGCGAGTGAGTGTGTGTTGAGCGTGATGTATGTAACGCCAGCGAGTGAGTGTGTGTTGAGCGTGATGTATGTAACGTCAGTGTGTGTGTTGAGCTTGACTTATGTTCCGTCAGCAAGTGTATTGATTGTGATGTATGTAACGTCAGTGAGTGTGTATTGAGCGTGATGTATGCAACGCCAGCGAGTGTGTGTTGAGCGTGATGTATGTAACGTCAGTGTGTGTGTTGAGCTTGACTTATGTTACGTCAGCGAGTGTGTGTTGAGCGTGATGTATGCAACGCCAGCGAGTGTGTGTTGAGCGTGATGTATGTAACGTCAGTGTGTGTGTTGAGCTTGACTTATGTTACGTCAGCGAGTGTGTTGATTGTGATGTAACGTCAGTGAGTGTATGTTGCGCGTGACGTATGTAACGCCAGCGAGTGAGTGTGTGTTGAGCGTGATGTATGTAACGTCAGTGTGTGTGTTGAGCTTGACTTATGTTACGTCAGCGAGTGTGTGTTGATTGTGATGTATGTAACTTTAGAGAGTGTGTTGAGCGTGACGTATGTGACGTCAGCGAGTGAGTGTGTGTTGAGCTTGACTTGTTACGTCAGCGAGTGTGTTGATTGTTTATGTATGTAACGTCAGCGAGTGAGTGTGTGTTGAGCGTGATGTATGTAACGTCAGCGAGTGAGTGTGTGTTGAGCGTGATGTATGTAACGTCAGCGAGTGAGTGTGTGTTGAGCGTGATGTATGTAACGTCAGCGAGTGAGTGTGTGTTGAGCGTGATGTATGTAACGTCAGCGAGTGAGTGTGTGTTGAGCGTGATGTATGTAACGTCAGCGAGTGTGTTGCGCGTGACTTGTTACGTCAGCGAGTGTGTTGAGAGTGGCGTATGTAACGTCAGCGAGTGTGTTGCGCGTGACATGTTACGCCAGCGAGTGTGTTGAGCGTGACTTGTTACGTCAGCGAGTGAGTGTGTGTTGAGCGTGATGTATGTAACGTCAGCGAGTGAGTGTGTGTTGAGCGTGATGTATGTAACGTCAGCGAGTGTGTTGCGCGTGACTTGTTACGTCAGCGAGTGTGTTGAGCGCGACGTATGTAACGTCAGTGAGTGTGTGTGTTGAGCGTGATGTATGTAACGTCAGCTAGTCAGTGTGGGTTGAGCGTGATGTATGTAACGTCAGCGAATGAGTGTGTTGAGCGTGACGTATGTAATGTCAGCGAGTGTGTGTGTGTTGAGCGTGATGTATGTAACGTCAGCGAGTGAGTGTGTGTTGAGCGTGACGTATGTAACGTCAGCGAGTGTGTTGGGCGTGACTTATGTTATGCCAGTGAGTGTGTGTTGAGCGTGATGTATGTAACGTCAGTGTGTGTGTTGAGCTTGACTTATGTTACGTCAGCGAGTGAGTGTGTGTTGAGCGTGATGTATGTAACGTCAGTGAGTGTGTGTTGCGCGTGACGTATGTAACGCCAGCGAGTGAGTGTGTGTGTTGAGCGTGATGTATGTAACGTCAGCGAGTGTGTTGCGCGTGACTTATGTTACGCCAGCGAGTGTGTTGATTGTGATGTATGTAACGTCAGCGAGTGTGTTGAGCGTGACGTATGTAACGCCAGCGAGTGAGTGTGTGTTGAGCGTGATGTATGTAACGCCAGCGAGTGTGTTGAGCGTGACTTATGTTACGTCAGAGAGGTGTTGATTGTGATGTATGTAACGACAGTGAGTGTGTGTTGAGCGTGACGTATGTAACGTCAGCGAGTGAGTGTGTGTTGAGCGTGATGTATGTAACGCCAGCAAGTGAGTGTGTGTTGAGCGTGGCGTATGTAACGTCAGCGAGTGTGTTGCGCGTGACTTATGTTATGCCAGTGAGTGTGTGTTGAGCGTGATGTATGTAACGTCAGCGAGTGAGTGTGTGTTGAGCGTGACGTATGTAACGTCAGTGAGTGTGTGTGTAGCGCCTGACGTATGTTACGCCACCGAGTGTGTTGCACGTGACTTATGTTATGCCAGCGAGTGTGTTGAGCGTGATGTATGTAGCGTCAGCGAGTGTGTGTAGCGCGTGGCGTATGTTACGCCAGCGAGTGTGTTGCGCGTGACATACGTAGCTCTGGGGCCCCGGCTCCGTCTCTCAGCGCCTCCTGCTGGCGGGACAGGAGCTGGCGCTGGTCCTGGATCTGCTGGCGCTCCTCCTCCAGTTCCCTCAGTCTGAGGCCCGTCACACACAACTCCTGCTCCAGCTGAAGCTGCAGATCGACCCGCTCGCGCACCTGCTGCTCCAGAGCCTCACGCTCGCTGCTGTGGCTGTCAATCACTCCTGAAAAACACACACACATCAGTCAGTTAGCTACTGTTATGATTACACAATTACAGTATTTACAGTTTGGGGCGGTTTGGGACACACTCTCATAAACTCTCTCACACACACACACACACACACACACACACACACACACACACACACACACACACACACACACACACACACACACACACACACACAGCTGGTCAACAACTATCATGAAATGGTTACAGCATTTATTGTGCCACAAAATCCTGTGGGAAAAACTGAATACTGTTTGTTTTTGTGTGGGGAATTTATGACAGCTGATAAAAAATCTCTAAAAATAAATCTTCAAGTAAAATATAAAACTTCATAGATCTGCATGTGTGATGAACGACAGACAATAGACAAGAGAAACTCCAGCTGTATGAAACACCACAGATTAAAAAACGGCCACACTCTCTCACTCACACACACACACACACGTCAGTTACTATTTGGGTAACAGGGTCTGAACTCGACAACAAAGCATTTCTGCCCTGAATCTGTTACAGATCACTGATTCTCACGGCAGGAAAATATGAATCAACATTCTTTCTGTTCAACCATCTACATCTTTTAAGTGTGTTAAACAACATTGATGAGGAAAACAAAAATTGAAGGACGAGACTTGGAACTTCTGAAACCCTTTTGGGACAAACTTATTTTCGGCTAGTTTTACAGTCACAAGTGAAGCTCATGGTGGAGAAAAGCTTCGGTTTCGCAGTGTTTAGTAACACACACACACACACACACACACACACACACACACACACACACACACACACACACACACACACACACACACACACACACACACACACACACACACACACACACACAGGGTTTGTCACTCATTCAGAGACAGAAATGCACTAATAACTCATGAATATTTAACAACACAGATCTGACACTCTTTAAGGTCATTTGCAAATGAAATGAGGTCGCGGTGAGCGATCAGACTAACAAAAGGGCTTCACACACACACACACACACACACACGGTTCAGACATACAGGCAGAATAATATAATGCACACTCTCTCATACACACACACACACAGTTCAGACATGCAGGCAGAATAATATAAGCACCCTCTCATACACACACACACACACACACACACACACACACACACACAGTTCAGTCATACAGGCAGAATAATATAATACACACGCTCTCATACACACACACACTCATACACACACACACACACACACACACACACAGCTCAGACATACAGGCAGAATAATATAACACTCTCTCTCATACACACACACACACTCATACACACACACACACACACACACAGTTCAGACATACAGGCAGAATAATATAGTACACACTCTCACACACACACACACTCTTCAGACATGCAGGGAGAATAATATAATACGCACTCTCTCATACACACACATACACATACACACACACAGTTCAGACATACAGGCAGAATAATATAACACTCTCTCTCTTTCTCTCTCTCTCTTTTAAACACACACACACACACACACACACACACACACACAGTTCAGATATACAGGCAGAATAATATAACACTCTCTCTCTTTCTCTCTCTCTCTTTTAAACACACACACACACACACACACACACACACACACACACACACACACACACACACACACAGTTCAGATATACAGGCAGAATAATATAACACTCTCTCTCTTTCTCTCTCTCTCTTTTAAACACACACACACACACACACACACACACACAGTTCAGACATACAGGCAGAATAATATAACACTCTCTCTCTTTCTCTCTCTCTCTTTTAAACACACACACACACACACACACACACACACACACACACACACACACACACACACACACACACACAGTTCAGATATACAGGCAGAATAATATAACACTCTCTCTCTTTCTCTCTCTCTCTTTTAAACACACACACACACACACACACACACACACAGTTCAGACATACAGGCAGAATAATATAACACTCTCTCTCTTTCTCTCTCTCTCTTTTAAACACACACACACACACACACACAGTTCAGACATACAGGCAGAATAATATAACACTCTCTCTCTTTCTCTCTCAAACACACACAAACACACACACACACAAAAGTAAAAGATGATCAAACCACAGACGAGACAACATCGACTCATTCGTGCAAGCGATTGAGAGGTTATTAAAAGGTTAGGTCACGGCAATTTAAAGCATTAAAGACTAATTTCATCAGAACATGCTGCGCCTAAACGAACACAGACACTAGGGCTAACGATACCGACGCCATGTCTTCGATACCGGTTCCTGAAACACTCATTTTGATACCAATTTTATGAGCAGATAATATAATATCAGAATGTGAGAGGGAAATATGAAAGCTGAACAGACACACCTCGTTTAATACGAGTTCATCTTCATGTTTTCATTTTTATGGATTCCGATTGGTTTATTTTTCTGTCAAATTTTTCTGGAAGGTTAAATTAAATTTTATAAACCAAAAAGCATGTTTAATTAATTGAAATAATAAAACTTGTTCAATTTAACAGCAATTTATTTACGGTTTAAAAAAAATTACATTCTTAATACTTTTTTTTATTTTCATATTTTAATTTAAGCCATTTCTGTGGTTTTCCATTTTATTTAGTCTATATTCCATTTTAATGGTTTAATCAAAAACATCTAATGAATTGAACTCATAAAAACAACTTAATTTATTAATTTGTATACAATAACAGTGCTGTTATTTTTAATAGAAATTCTGTGTTGTGTATTAAAACTTTTCTGGTAATCAAATGAAGGCATTAAATATTAATTTATCTTTTATTTAAAAAAAAAAAAGGCCTTTAATTTTTTTTGCCAAACAGGCTCTACACATCAGAGGTTTACTGTTTAAATTATAAATGAATTAATAAATTATACAAAATAAATAAATCATCTCTTCAAGTTAAAAAAAGCTTTTATTTTGACGGGTTGTCGTGTGCAGCTTCTTCTGGGATGACAGTTTCTCTCAAATTAAATGCTGCAAAAGTGAGAA
>CM060634.1:32599436-32604436 GCA_030578275.1 Meda fulgida
TCTCTCTCTCTCTCCCTCTCTCTCTATCAGTCTCTCTCTCTCTCACTCTCTCTCTCTATCTCATATATATCAGTCTCTCTCTCTCTCTCTCTCTATATATATATATATATGTCTCTCGCTCTGTTTCTATGTCTCTCTCTGTTTCTCTATCAGTCTCTCTCTCTCTCTCTCTCTCTCTCTCTCTCTCTGTCTCTCTCTCTGTTTCTCTATCAGTCTCTCTCTCTCTCTCTCTCTCTCTCTCTCTCTCCGTCTCTCCGTCTCTCCGTCTCTCCGTCTCTCCGTCTCTCGCTCTCTCTGTCAATCTCACTTCCTGATTAGTGAACATGTGTGAGAGAAGGCGGTGAAGTCAGTGAAGGCAGAGTCACATGGCCTGCAGGTGAGTGCGCACACACACACACACACACACACACACACACACACACACACACACCCTTCCCGGGCCAGTCCGACGAGATTCCTGCTCCTCATAACTGAGAACGAGACCTTTAAACGCTTATAAATCATGAATGTGGCGTTTTCGTTTCGTTCGAGTAATTATTTTCTCTTCAGTCTCCCTGATTACTACATTATTGATTAACTTCCCCTCCCACACGCCGCCTCGACGTCAATCTTCATTCCTGAACAAGCCATCACATGATTAACTCCAGGCTCCGGGCCTGCAGACCCGAGCGCAGGCACTAACCACCCGAGCCGCCCACCAGGGGCTGTGCTGGTTTACTGCGCTTCGCTGGGTTTTATTATTGCTTCACAGAACAATGGGTCGAACAGGGATTGTTTAATCTTTTAGATGCAAAAGGAAGTTTATACATACAATACATACAAATTATTCTGAAAAATAAATATACATAAAATATTATTTGGAAACTTTCTACTCACTACAGTACTGAACTATGTATTATTTATTTGTTTATTTTAATCTATGTTTTATCATTTTTATTTTTAATTTAACTTTTATAATGTTTTTAAAAACTTTTATTTAATTATTAATATAATTTTTTTTATCTAACATTTGTTATTTTTTATTAATTTATTTACATAAAATTTGTATTTAATTTAATCTATTTTTATTATTTATTTTATTAATTTACTAATATAAACTATTTTATCGTTCAAATAATTGTTCTTTTCATTTTATATTATTTTATTAATCCATTATTTATCTATATATTTAATAACTAAAGTACTGTATATTATTTATTTGTTGATTTTAATCTAATTGTATTTATTTTATTAATTGACTAATATAACATTTTTATTTGAATCTGTTATTTGTTAATCTATGTAATTTATTTTAATCTATACTCATTTATTTATATTACATTTTTATTTTAATCTATTTTTTATTCATTTTAACATTTTATTATTATTATTATTATTTAAGAATTTAAATCTATTTATTTTTTCAGTTTTTACACTGGTTTTCTCTAAACATTTCCACAAATCCCAGTTTGTTGCTCATTTGCTCACATTTCAAGTCGAACAGGATCTGATCCGATCTTTAAATCTGTGGCATAAAATATCATGGGAAGCGTTCGTTCATCTGATATAACCATCAGTGTTAGTCAATGATCAAAAGGCAATGTGTTTAACCAACATATACGCTCTAAACATGACCTAATCCCGCTTCAGAAACAACCAACCGCGCTCAAACTATTACAAAAGACATTTAATTTAATATTCAACAATATTATTGATCTGCCTACATTGAGAAAATCACTTGTTGTCCATTTATGTTCGTGATTTTGCAGCATTCACTCACAAAATTAAATGTTTTATATATTTACGGTTGGATATTTACAAAATATCATCATGGAACATGATCTTTACTTAATATCCTAGTGATTTTTGGCATAAAAGATCATTTTGACGCGTACAGTGTATTGTTGACTATTACCACAAATACACCCGTGCGACTTAAGACTGGTTTTGTGATCCAGGGTCACATATAAAAGCGCACATCAACCCAATCTGGTTTATTGTTCATGTAAACACCACATTCGGATTCATCAATCAGAATGAATTCAGTCCAATTGAAAGAAAAGTTGTGCATGTAAACGTAGCCACTGTCACACGATCCTTCAGAAATCGGTTCACAGTTTTGTCTCCCTGTGCTTGCCGTACCTGAGTGGTGGTGTCAGTGATGGCGATGAGCAGCTTCTCTACGGCGCTCTGCAAGCGTGAGCTGATGCTCATCAGAAACTCCTCCCTCTCCAGCTGGAGCTCCGCCCCCTGTAGCTGAAGCCCCACCCCCGGGCGCAGAAGCCCCGCCCCCGGGATCTTCATCAACATCTCCAGCCCTTCATCGGCCTCTGCTGAAAACATGCTGACGTCATCAGTGTCTGTGAACGGGACAGAAGAGATTTGCTGGTTCACTGATGACATCAAAACAATGAGTAATTGAGTGATTGGTTTCTGTCGTTCTCTTTAGAATCAGGCAAAATATTAAAGAAATAAAAGGCAGAAGTTATGCACCCGAAACAGGCCATGATTGAAATGACGTAAAGGCCTTTATAACGCAACGGTCCACTGAAGTGCCTTAATGCGCAGCTTTGTTTGATACGTTGACGTAATTTCCACTGAAACAGGAAGCTAAGGCGGGACATACTGAATGGCTCCTCCCCCTTTTCAAATGGCCAATAGCGTTGGATTCAGTAGTACAGGTGTGAATAAATCCTGTCCGTTTCATTCTTAACCAACGTATAATTTGGAAAACGGATTAAAACTTGAGCAACCGAACACACATCTCCAACCAGTGGCATAATTTTGTTTTAAAAAAAGTGTGTGTGTGTGTGTGTGTGTGTGTGTGTGTGTGTGTGTGTGTGTGTGTGTGTGTTGGGGTTGCTATACAATGCTAAATCAGATATATGTACAATATATGTGTACAATAATTTTTGTGGGGAAAACATAGTACATTGGGTTTAATTTGTCCTTTATTGAGATCTACTGATATATATTGTTAGTACTGAGAATTTACACGTGAATAAATGCGTAGATCCGCGAAACGTCCTTGCCAAGCGTGTCAGAGGTTCTGGGTTCGAATCCGCACTCGTATAGTTAATTTTTCTCATCAAAACTGAATGTGTTTATCAGTGGTTGTATACATTCGGCCAGGTGGTGTTTATAGCAGAGAGGGCGGAGCTTTAGATTCTAGAGAGCATGTGATTGGACAGAAGATGTGATGGACAGTCCACGGTGACGTCATAAAAATCCGTGATCCATTTTAGCGCAAGTGAGGGACTAAGGTTTGAATGCTAATATCTCCTAAATGCTAAGTTTGTCATTGTTTGGGAGCACACCAAATTTTTCATAACCTTAAGGCGAACATATTTATACTGAAAGGTAAAATACTTACATTTTGAATTCAGGGGGTCTTTAATCACGCTATAGTTTGACTAGGCAGACATCGCTAATAAAAGCATGATATGTTTTGCAAATTATGTTTTTGTGAGACATCAGATTAAGACAAGCAGAAGAATGGAAGAAATCACAAAAGGACAGTTTTGGGTGTCGAGTTACAGGTGCAGTCGATCACATGACACGAGACGTCCCTTAACACACCCAGACACTCTCTCCCTGTGTGCCTGGGTCACATGACCTCGCCTCAACAGTACACAAAACATCTCTATGCAAAGACAATGAGTCAACAGAAAGGGACAAACGAGACAGACAGGATCTGATGTGGCTTCACTGGTTCCTACATATCAATTAAATGGTCCTGTGGTCTGTTATTAACCCTTCGCTGTGACTTTACTGTCACGTTCTTCTTTAAATCTTTCTTAATCTTTACTTAACCACACGACAGCATTTCAGCTGAAAACACATACAAATTTTTTATTTTAGCTCAAAACTAACTTTCATGTCTGAATAACCTCTGTTTGTGATCTGATATGGATTCTGATCTCCGTATAAGGCAGAAATATTCATACGCGATGCAAAATACTGTGTGTGCTGACCATTACCATAGTAAACATGATAAATATGAACCCTTGAAGAAATCAGACAAATCATAAAGGCTATCACAATCATGTTTTTATTTTATCTGTCAGTACGTCTCGTGTCTTTATACCGGACTGTCTGATGTTCATATTTAGCTTTGCGTATGTCATAAAGCGAAAGCAATCCGGCTCTTCGAGAGCTTCCTCGGTTCCTCTGACTGATAATATAACTGTACTGGGAGAGATGCTAAAGCTCCTCAGGGCGTATTTTGGTGGAAAACTTGTAGATGAATGTAAACGTACTGTCCTGTGACTAAATAAACAGAAACATACGCGACTGAATAAGTACGCTCGTCCTCTTTCTTTTGAGAAATAACGGTAAATCACTTTATTTCTGTGTGAGTAATGTGCAATTTTGACACATATTAATTATTATGATCAACGAATCACTTTTTATTGTACACCTGTGTTAAAACATCGATGCTTGGGTTTTAAAATCTTTAAGTAAACAACAAAAATGCCAGAAAACGGTCGCCTTTATCATGTTTGTTCTGCGATCTCGCTAGCTTCCAGCGCCCGTTTAAAGCCCTGCTTCTACAGTGGAAACGCAGCGAATGTGTGACTATTTATCATGGAGTGACGTCATTGTTGATTATAAAGCTGAAGAAAGACCCCTGATGATATCAAATGAAATAAAAAGCAAATGACCAGGTGAAAGGGTTTGAGATGGAGTGAGTTGAGGAGTGTTGTGTGTGTCTGACCTCTAGCTGGTCCGGGTCTGACCCGCTCCGCTTTGGTCATGTGACTCGGCCTGGCCTCCGCTGTGGTCATGTGACTCGGCCTGGCCTCCGCTGGGGTCATGTGACTCGGACTGGCCTCCGCTGGGGTCATGTGACTCGGACTGGCCTCCAGCATGGCCTCCACATGACTGATGGTCTCCTCTGCGGCCGCTGTCGTCTTCAGCACCTCCAGCAGAACCAGAACCAGACGAGCGTTCGCCTCACGAAGCAGATCCCTAGAAGAAGAACACCACTGATGACTAGGAGATCTGTGTGTGTGTGTGTG